>ML109876.1:124462-180841 GCA_003697995.1 Taxidea taxus jeffersonii | reverse complement strand
TTTGAATTAGTGTCTTTGTGTTCTTTAGGTAAATACCCAGTAGTGCAATTCCTGTATCATAGGGTAGTTCTATTTTTAATTGTTTTAGTAGCCTTCATGCTGTTTTCCACAGTGGCTGCACCAGTTTGTATTCCTACCAATGATGCAAGAGGATTCCTTTTTCTCCACATCCTCCCCAACACCTGTTGTTTCTTGTGTTGTTGATTTTAGCCATACTGACATTGAAGTCATATCTCACTGTAGTTTTGATATGCATTTTCCTGATGGTAAGTGGTAATGAGCATCTTTTCATGTGCCTATTGGCCATCTATATGTCTTCTTTGGACAAATATCTGTTCATGTCTTCCACTCATTTTTTAACTGGATTATTCATTATTTGGGTGTTGGGTGGTATAAGTTCTTTACATGTTTTGGACACCGTTTATTGACTATGTCATTTGCAAATATTTTCTTCTGTTTCATCAGTTGCCTGTTAGTTTAGTTGATTCTTTCCTTTGCTGTGCAGAAGCTCTGCATTTTGATGTAGTCCAATAGTTTATTATTAGTTTTGATTTTGTTTCCCTTTTCTCAGGAGACCTATCTAGAAAAGTGTTGCTACAACAATGTCAAATAAGTTACTGCCTATGTTCCTTCGAGAATTTTTATGGATTCAGATCTCACATTTAGGTCTTTAGTCCATTTTTGTATGGTGTAACAAAGTGCCCTAGTTTCATTCTTTTGCATGTTGGTGTCCAGTTTTCCAATACCATTTGTTGAAGAGACTGTCTACTGCTTTGCTTAAGATTAAATGGTCATATATTTCTGGGTTCATTTCTAGGTTTTCTATTCTTTTCCATTGATTAATATGTCTTTTTCTGTATACCATACTGTTTTGATTGCTGCAGCTTTGTAATATAATTTGAAGTCCAGACTTGTGATGCCTCCAGGTCTGCTTTTATTTCCTAAGATTGCTTGGGTTAATCCAGGTCTTTTGTAGTCCCATACAAATTTTAAGATTATTTGTTCTAGTTCTTTAAAAATGCTGTTGGTATACTGGTAAGGATTGCACTAAATGTGTAGATTTATTTAGGTAGTATAGACATTTTAACCATGTTTGTTCTTCTAATCCATGAATATCATCTGTAATTTCTTTTAAAAGTGTTTTGTAGTTTTTTTTATTAGTTTTATTCCTAGGTGTATTATTATTTTGGGTGCAATTGGGTGCCATTTGGGTGCAATCAAAATGGGATTTGATTCCTTAATTTCTCTTTTTGTTGCTTCATTATTAGTGTATAGAAATTCAAATTATTTCTGTACATTGATTTTGTGCCTGCAACTTCATGGATTTTTTTAAAAATCAGTTCTAGCAGGTTTGGTGTGAAGTATTTGCATTTTCTATATAGAGTATCATGTCATCTGCAAGTAAAGTTTTACTTCTTCCTTACTGATTTGGATGCCTTTTATTTCTTATTGTTGTCTGATTGCTGTGGCTAGGACTTCTAGTACTCTGTTGAATAAAAGAAGTAGGAGTAGACATCCTTGTCTTGTTCCTGGTCAGGAGGTCCATCTTGCAGTTTTTCCCCATTGAGGATGATGTTAGCTAAGGGTTTTTCATATATGACCTTTATTATGTTGGGGAATGCTCCTTCTAAACCGATCTCATTGAGGGGTTTTATCATGAATGGATGTTATCCTTTGTTAAATGCATTTTCTTTATCTATTGAAATCATCATATGGTTCTTATCTTTTCTTTTATTGATGTGATGTATCACAGTGATTTGTGAATGTTCAACTGCACTTGCACCCAAGAATAAATCTCACTTGATCATGGTGAATGATTTTTTAATGTATTGTTGAATCCAGTTTGCTACTATATATGTATATATTTTATAGACACACATATATAATATATTATATATATGTATGTATGTATATACATGCATATTATACATTATACATATATATACATATATACATATATACATATATACATATATACATATATACACATATACATATATATACATATATATGTGTATATGCATATAGGATTTTTGCATCTATGTTCATCAGGGATATTGGTCTCTAGTTCTCTTTTTTTAGTGATGTCTTTATCTGGTTTGGTATCAGGGTAATGCTGGTCTCATAGAATGAATTTGGAACTTCTCCTTCCTTTTCTATTTTTTGGAGTAGTTTGAGTAGAATAGGTACTAATGCTTACTTAAATGTTTGGTATAGACTTCACCTGTAAGGCCATATGGTCCTGGATTTATTGGGAATTGTTTTATTACTGATGTAATTTCTTTGCTGGTTATCAGTCTGTTCAAATTTTATATTTCTTCCTGTTTTTGTTTTGGTAGTTTATATGTTTCTAATAATTTATCTATTTCTTCTAACTTGTCCAATTTGTTGGCACATAGTTTTTCATAATAATCTCTTACAATTATTTCTTTCTTCTGTGGTGTTGGTTATAATTACTCTCTCTCTCTCATTTGTGATTTCACTTATTTGAGTCCTGTCTCTTTTTTCCTTGGTAAGTCTGGCAAGAGATTTATCAATTTTGGTTTTTTCTTTTTCTTTAATTTAGATTGAAGTTAGTTAACACACAGTGTACTATTGGTTTTGGAAGTAGAATTTATTGATTCATCACTTTTGTATAACACCCAGTGCTCATCCCAGTAGGTGCCTTCTTTAATACCCATAACCCATTTAACCCATTCCCCACACACTCTCCTTCAGCACACCTGTTTGTTGATCAATTTTATTGATTTTTTTTTCTTTTGGTCTCATCAATCTATTCTATTGTTTTAGTTCATATGTCATTTATTTCTTCTCTAATCTTTGTTTTGTTTGTTGTTATTTTTCTAGCTCCATTGGGTATTAGGTTAGGTTGTTCATTTGAGATTGTTCTTGCTTCTTGAGGTAGGCCTGTGTTGCTATAAACTTCCCTCTTAGAACTAACTGCTTTTGCTGCTTCCCATAGATTGGGGCTGTTGTGTTTTCATTTTAATCTGTCTCTATTTTTCTAATTTCCTCTTTGATTTGTTGGTTGAACTATTCATTGTTTAGTAGCATGTTATTTAACCTCTATGTATTTGTATTCTTTCCAGATTTTATCTTGTGGTTGATTTCTAGTTTCCTAGCATTGTGGACAGAAAAGATTCATGGTATAACTTTGATTTTTCTTTAATTTGTTGAGGCTTCTTGTGTGAGCTAATATGTGACCTGTTCTGGAGAATGTTCCATATGCACTTGAAAAGAATGTGCATTCTAATATTTTAGGGTGAAATTTCTGAATATATGTATTAAAGTCATCTGGTTCATCATGTCATTCAAAGTCATTGTTTCCTTGTTGATATTCTGTTTATATGATCTATCCATTGATGTAAGTGGGGTGTTAAAGTCCCCTACTATTATTATATTATTATGGATTAGTTCCTTTGTTATTAACTGCTTTGTGTTATTTGGGTGCTCCTATGTTGGGTACATAAATATTTACAATTGTTATATCTTCTACTTGAATTGTTCTCTTTATTATTGTATAATGTCCTTCTTTGTCTCTCATTACAGTTTTTGTTTTAAAGTCTATTTTGACCAATATAAGTATTGCTACTCCAGTGTTCTTTTTTTTTTTTTTTTAAGATTTTATTTCTTTATTTGACAGAATAAGAGAGCATAAGTAAGGGGAGCTGTAAGCAGAGGAGGAGGGAGAAGCAGGCTCCCTGTTGAATGGGGAGACTGATGTAGGACCCCATCCCAGAACCTTGCATTCATGACCTGAGCCGATGGCAGACACTTAACTAACCAAGCCACCCAGGCACCCCTCCAGCTTTCTTTTGATGTCCTTTTACATGGTAAATATTTCTTCATCCTCTCACTTTCAATATGCAGGTGTTTTTACATCCAAAATGAGTTTCTTGTAAGTAGCCTATAGATGGGTATTGTGTGTTTGTGTGTGTGTGTGTGTGTGTGTGTGTGTGTGTGTTTGTATGTGTGTGTGTTTTGTTTTTATCAGTTCTGTCATCCTGTCTTTTGATTGGCATTTTTAGTCCATTTACATTCAAAGTAATTAGTGATACATATGTATTTATTGTCATTTTATTATTTGTTTGTGGTCGTTTCTGAAGATTCTCTAATCCTCTTGTCTTTCTCCCATGGTTTGCTGATTTTCCTAGTGATATATTTAGATTTTGTTCTCTTTTTAGTCTTTGCATATATATTAATGGATTTGGGTACATGGTTACTGTTAGGTGTGTTGGTAATGTCTTCTGCACATAACAGGCTTTATTGAGTGGATGGTTATTTAACCTTGAACCCATTCTTTTCTCATTTCCTCCCACATTTTAGGTATATGTAATTATATTTTATATGCTTTTGTATGAGTTCCTTGAGTGACTTTTCACAGCCATAGCTCTTTTCACCACTTTTGTGTTTTTTACTTTCCATGCTCTCACTTTTGGTCTCTTTTGCACACAGAGAGTACCCTTCATTTCCTGCAGGACTGGTTTAGTAGTCATGTATTCCTTTAGTTCTTGTTTGGAAAACTTTTGATCTCTGCTTCTCTTCTGAATGATAGCCTTGCTAGACAGAATATTCTTGGCCACAGATTTTTCCCATTCCACATTTTGAATTTATCATGCCACTCCCTTCTGACTTACAAAGTTTCTGTTCAAAAATCTTCTGCTATCCTTATGGGCTTTCCTTTGTAAGTTACTGATTTCTTTTGTCTTGATGCTTTAGTTTTTTTTTTTCCCCCCTTTATCACTATATTTTGAAATTTAATTACCATGTGTCTTGGTATGGGTCTGCTTTTTTTTTCTTTTTTAAATTTTGTTGGAGGTTGGAATTTCTCTGACCCTCCTAGATCTGAATATCTGTTTCCTCAGATTAGGGAGTTTTCAGGTATTACTATTTCAAATAATCTTCTGCCCTCTTGTCTCTCTCATCTGCTTCTGAGACTCCTAAAATACAAAAGTTACTATGTTTGATAGGATCACTGAGTTCTCTAGGTCTATTCTCATTTTACATAATTCTCTTTTTCCTCTCTTTTGTTCAGCTTTATTATTTTCCATTACTCTGTCTTCTAGGTCACTAATTTGTTCCTCTGCTTCTTCCATCCTGCTCTTCATTCCATCAGGAGTGTTTCTTGTTGCATTTACTGAGAACTTTATGTCTGCTATGTTATTCCCTATTTCTGTGTTAAAGGTCTCACTGATGACTTTCCTTCTTTTCTCAAGTCCAATGACAATCCTTATAATCATTACTTTAAATTCTGTCAGACATGTTACTTAGATCTGTTTCACTTAGATCTATGGCCATGGCCTTGTCCTGTTCTTTCATTTGGGATACATTTATCTGTCTCCTTATTTTGTTTGCCTCTCTGTGTTTGTTTCTCTGTGTTAAGAAAGTCAGCTATGTCCTCTGTTTTTGAAAGGAGTGACTTTATGAAGAAGAGGTCCTGGAGTGCCTTCCAGTGCAGTGTCCCGTCTTCACCAGGACTTGGCACTTTAAGAAAATATTCTATGTTTTCTTATGCTTTACTGTTGTGTCTGAGTCACTTTTCCTTTCCATGCAGTTGTCTGCACTGATTCTTTACCTGTTGTGGGCTGTGCTTGCTTTATGTGGTATTAATTGGTGCCAGGCAGGCCAGCTCTGAGTAGGTGAGAACTTGAAAGCAGGGCAGAAGTGTTAGCAAAACCTGTGCTGGGCCACTAGTCCTATGCCAGATCCCTCAAAGCACTGCAGCAGCTGAGAGCTGTGCAGGGGTGACTGGAGGCTCAGGGCTGGGTGTGGCACAAGTGCAATTTTAACAAAATTTGCCCTGAGCCCAGGGCTGAGGCTAGCAGGTTTGGAGTGGGCAAGTCCTTAGAAGAACTCATGGGCATGCACACTGCTAGCAGATTAGGTAGCAAGTATCTGTGCAGCTCTACCTCCCACAGATGGCACCATGTTTATGCTTGGGGTAGAGAAGGAAAATGGAACCTACCAGCTCCCTCACTTTGAGAGGATTTCCCCAGCATGCTCTGAAAGTAGTATGAACAGATCTGTGTTTCTTCTCCTCCCCTGCCCCCCCACACCCCTGGCATTGTATAGGCTGCCATTTTTATGTTACCTCTCCATGAAGGTTGTTGTTGCTTTAAGAGCAGCGATCCAGGGCACCTGGGTGGCTCAGTGGCTTAAAGCCTCTGCCTTCAGCTCAGGTCATGATCCCAGGGTCCTGGGATTGAGTCCCACATTGGGCTCTCTGCTCAGCGGGGAGCCTGCTTCTCCTTCTCTCTCTCTCTGCCTGCCTCTCTGCCTACTTATGATCTCTCTGTCAAATAAATAAATAAAATCTTAAAAAAAAAAAAAGAGCATCGATCCAGCTATCACTGGCCTTCCCAGTTTGCCCAGTGCTGAGTCATCTAACTTTTAAAAATCTAGGCTCCAAGTCCTGTGGGTTATACACACTCATGGAACTCAGCCCTTCTGATTTCCAAAGCCAAATGTTATGGGGATTAGTCTTTTAACCTACCCCCACACCAACATGAGTTCCCTGGTACAAAGACTGCTTCTCTGACCTACTTTTTGGGCTGCTCCCTTCTTCCTGCAGGCCACTTCCCTCCCAATCTGACCT
Organism: Taxidea taxus jeffersonii; assembly: GCA_003697995.1. Lineage (NCBI taxonomy): Eukaryota > Metazoa > Chordata > Mammalia > Carnivora > Mustelidae > Taxidea > Taxidea taxus. The sequence goes on along the minus strand of ML109876.1, from coordinate 174,246 downwards.
TCCTAAACTTTCAGATGCAGCTTCTTCTCTACATTCAGCAATGGAGTTTGTTTTGCCATTATTCAGTTCACTCTCTGGTTTATTTACTTGGATATGGATGATATCTATTTATAAATGTGAGATGGGGTGAGCTCAGGGACCTCCTACTCAACCATCTCCCCAGGCTCCTCACTGATAACGTAAATTCTGCATCTTTATGTTTATTTCCACACCTCTAACCTATGATTATTTTATAGGATATATACAGTTCTTCTCTGTTGACGCAACTTTCAAAATACTATCTATATTGTGTAGTACACATTTGAGTTGATGTACTTTCACCATGAGACAAGCTGAAACTTGTAAAGAGGAAACAAGTTCTATCCACTGACACCTCTGCGATCTTTAAATTGGGGTAGTTAATATCTGTTGTTTTCAGTTCCTTGTCTTCGTCAAGTTTGAGGATAATAGGTAATTTCCTTAATAGCCTCCTATGAATATTTCTGTTTCCTTGCCAACAAAGAGGTCTAGATTCACAGCTTTTCCACAGTGTAACCAACTAGGGACAAATTTCTGATAACTGGGCAACCTGTGAACATCTGTTTCCAGCACATTATCTCCAAAGAGATGTTTATGTATGAGAAGAATGGCATCATTTATATGAAATACAGAAGTGAAATAGCTGCAGTGACAGCTGCTTCCATTACTCTTCCACTGACTGGCAAAACAGAGAAAGAGTGTGCTTAATTTGCTACTAGTTCATGTGCACATAGAGTTAAAGGTGAGGGAAATCTGAACTCATAACCTTGGATCTATCAGAAATAGGATCAAGAAAAACAAAGGATAAAAAATGGACAGAGAAATTGATCATGATCTTCTAGTGGCTGGACTACATTACAAACAAGGCAAGTAATCATTCAGTAATACCCAAGCAGAGTCAAGGTTACTGACTTGACAGGGACAGGGACGGGATTTGGATAAATAATAGAATCTTATGGTATCTCACAAATAAGTCTATCTCTCCCCTTCACACTGGGGCTAAAAACAGTTTATTGTGGAGGACCTGCTTACTCATCAGGTGAAAGGCAAATGTGTTTACATAATGGCAAGAAGGCAAAGCTGAAATCCCAGTTTTGCTTATCACTGTGTTTATTTTTGTGCTTCTGTTAAGCTAATATTGTAACTCTCAGATCTTGGTTATAGTGTGCAGAATAATGACCTCCTAAATATCCCTAATCCCTGAAACCTATGAATATGTGATCTTAAAATACATAGAAATAGGTTTTGCAGATAGAATCAAGTTAAGGATCTCGAAATGGGGTGATCATCCTTGATTACCTAGGTGGGCTCAGTGTAATCACAAAGGTTCTTATAAGAGAGACACATGGTAAAAATCCAGGAATGAGATGTGATCCTGGTAGCAAGCATCAAAGTAAGAGAGAAATTTGAATATAGTTAGCTTGCTGACCTGGAAAATGAAGGCCCTAAGGAATTAATGTAAGTGGCCTCTAGAACCTGGGGGAAAAGAAAAAAAAATATTGCCCCTTAGTATCAGAGGAAGGTAGCTCTGCTGACATATTAATTTTAGCCCACTAAGACTGATTTCTAATGTTTGATGCCCAAAACTCTATGACAGTAAATTTATGATGTTTAAAGCCACCAAATAGTGGTAATTTGGTTCAACAGCAATAAGAAATTACTAATGGCCAATATCTATTTACTGCTGCTGGAGTTTCTCATTTTCTTAAGTTTCCACAAGATAGAGAACCAGGCATAGTTCAGCCAAATATATGTTCTTTAGGTAACAGTTCTTCCTAGAAACCCTCTTCTTTCCCACCCTGATGACAGTAAGGCATCTGAAGATTCCCTTTACCTCTTTGCTTGTGCCAAAACTAGTTCTGTGGAATTAGCAGTTGGCTTTTTCTTTTTTGAGCCTGAACTGAACCCTTCTCACTTTTCTGGAGTCAAAGATGTCATCAATTCAGAAGACAATCTTTGTACAAATTAAAAAAAAAAAAAAAATATATATATATATATATAGTGCCAAATGTTCTAGGAGCTTCATAGCCCATGATGACAAGGATCAGGGCAGGGTTCAGAAGATTATTTAATCTTCCTGCCAAAAAGTCCACAACCAAGAGGTCTGCTGGGAGGGATTTCTCTTTTCTTCTTTGAAGAGTATGATTTTTGCATTCCTTCTATCAAAAATTTATCTCCTGCTCTTGTCCTTGCACTATCCTGTTGCTATCGTCTGAAAAATAGGAAAGAGGTAGCAGGATGTCTGTTCTTCTATCCTACTTTCATTGAGGACTAGTACTAAGTTATTGATCTTTGTGTTTTCAGTACTGGCAAAGAAAAAATAAAAAAAAGAAACTAAATAAATATGTGTTGAAGAGCATCCAAAATTGCACTTTTGTAAGTGCCCAGAAGTCTAATACATCCTTAGAGCCTTTTGCTAAATTCTAAATACTCTTTTGAGGATGAATTTGTAAGTTTTATCTGACAACTGTATGAAAGAAATTAATTGTTCACCAAAGTCCAGACCAATTGGAAAAAGAACACTAATACTTATTAAACATCTTCTGCATCCCACATGCTTGATTTACATTATTTAATTTAAACCTCACAACAACTATACATAGAATCATTCTTTCCATTTTATAGATGAAGAAGTGAAGCCCACAGACATACATCTAATAGAGAAGCACATGCTCTTTCTGCTTCTCTACACTGAAGGGAAAGAGACATTTTGAGGAGGAGTGGGGCATAGTTGCCTTTCCTCTTGGCAGTGAAAAGTAGGTCAAATAAGAAAAATTCAGGCAAATAATTCTATAGGAAGTTTCCTTGAGATTTGGCATTATCACAAGAGTGGCATTTTACTAGGATTATATGTAAGATCAAAATTGAGACTGAACAAGGTAATGCTTTTGGTTGCAAAGCCAGTTCTGAGCTTTTAACTCTAGCTTCTCTCTGGGTAATGCTCTGGATATAGCTATCTCAAAAGATATTTCTTGTTATCATTGATTCTTGTGTGGGAGAAAAAGAATGTTCAGTGTATTCTTACCTCATAATATTCTACTTACCAGAATCAGAGTTTCTGGGTCTGTGGGACATCTTAGTATATTTGGTAGCTCTGATTTAACATTCTCTGTTACTTGTTTTTTCCCTTCTTTACATCAGTACTTCAGTGTTTAGAAATGATCCCCAAACTCTTTTACCAAAAGTGTGACTAAGTAATGCACTTGGTATTTCTAATATATTTTTTAAAGTATTTTAGTTTTGCATTTTAGGAGATCTATGATTTTTAAATCTAGAAGGGATTGGTCAACACTCTGACCAAGTTAAAATGAGCTTCAGAGGCAATCTTATAGTTAAAATGCCTTCTTGTCAAAGGTAAAAATTTTAACAAAGCACTTTCTGAATTATGAAGGTTCTAAGAAATTACTATAGAATTCTTTCTCTCTAAAGGAAATCTGTTATTAAGAAATGCCCACTAATAAAATGTTGGCCCATTTGAATTGCTTTTTCAGGAAGTCTGCAATTGTTAATTTATATCACTCAGCATAAATACATAGTTTGAAATTTGGCCTCTTAAAAATGGTTTTATGTCTTATCAGTATTTTTATTAGAAGTAGAAAATACATTGTATGAGAAAAAATATCACTTGTAATAGAATGTCATAAGTATGAAGAAGAAAGTGACATCAACAAGATGGCATAAATAGGAAGTTCTAGCCTTCATCCGTCACAAAAATACTAATTTGATAGATGTTCACACATGAAAACTCATTAATGAGAGCTCTGGAATCCAGATGAGAGATTATAACACCAAACTGGAGCACACAGAAACAACTTTAAAAAACACTAAAAGGGTAAGAAGAACAGTTTCAATTTACCTGTATCACTTTCTTCCCCTCAGTCAGCATAGCATAGTGTTCAAAGAGATCCCCTTAGCCATAAATTCTCCTATGTAGGAAAAGGAGAAATAAAGTGAGTATTTGACTTCCTTAGCCTTGGGGGGCACTAACTGAGAGGACTGCTTCTATCATTCCTCACCCAAAACACTGAGGGAATTTGGTACAGTTAGATCACATGGGGGTAGCTAAGAACAAAGGAAAAGGGAGGGAGCTCTCAGCAACCAATGTGCAGATCAATAGCAGGTCTAAGTTCCTGGTAGCAGGCTTGCCTGAAGCCTTAAGCAGCAGATCTGCTCATCTGCAGGTCCCAGGACAAGGTGTGCCCACCTGAGGACCAGAGAGCAAATGTGTTTACCTGTGGAGCATGGCAACAGGCTGCCCATGGACCTGACCAGCTGGCTCACCCAGAATCTCTGGTCAGGCTGAATGGTGAAAGCCAGCCTGCAAAGACTGGAAGAGGTGACTCTTTCCCTAAATGTTCAGACATCAACACAAGGCTATAAGGATAATGAAGGAAAATAGAAATGTAATACCACCAAAGGAACAAAATAAAGCTCCAGTAATGATCCTAAAGAAATGAACTTTACAAACTGCCTGACAAAGAATTCAAAATAATAGTCTTAAATTCAAGAGAGCAGAAATAGACAACTAAACCAAGTCATGAAAACATACGAATAAAATGAGAAGTTTAGCAAAGAGATGGAAATGAGGGGTGGGGGCAACTTTGGAGCTGAAGAATACAATGACTGAAAAAAATCCAAAAGGCTTGATCAAGCAGAAGGGGAAAAAAATAGGTTATGCAAAGATAGGTTATTTGAAACTACCCAGTTAGAGAAGCAAACAAACAAAATAGAACAAAAGATGAACAAAGCCTCTGGGACTTACAAGACACCATTAACAGAATCATTATACACCTGATGGGAATCTCAAGAAGAGAAAGGAGGCAGAAAGCTTATTTTAAAAGAATGGCTGAAAACTGCCTAAATCTCTGTTGAGAAATGAACATCCAGATTAATGAAGACTAAAGGATACTAAATAGGTTAAAGAAGTTTATACTGAGACATTATAATTCTCAAAAATCAAAGATTTTTGAAAGTAACAATAACAACAGAAAAAGCTACTCCTTATATACAAGGCAATTCCCATGAGATGATCAGTGTATTTTTCAGCAGAAGCCTTGTAGGCAAGGGAAGAGTGAGATGACATAAAAAGAGAGAGTGGTGAAAGAAAAATGAAACTGTCATCTAAGAATGCTATAGATTACAAAATTATCCCTTCAAAATGGAGAGATAGTCTTATCCAGATTAAAACAAAAACAAAAACAATTAGAGGAGTTTATCACCATTATAAAGCAAATGCTTCATGGAGTTTTTGAAGTTGAAATGAAGGGATGTCAAATAGCAACAGAAAAGCGTTTGGAAGTCTAAATATCCCTGGAAAAATAAATATTTAGGCAAATATAGAATAATATACTGATATGGTGATGTATAAATCATGGTTAACCCTAGTATAAAAATAGACAAAAATATTAGGAATTAACTATAACTAGAAAAAATGGTTAATGAATGTACAATATAAACATTCTAATATCAATAACAAAGTGCAAGAGAAGGAAAGTGTAGTTTTGTATGTGTTTGAAGTTAAGTTGTTATCAGCTTAAAATAGACTGTGATAAGTTTTGTGTACGTGTCATGGTAGCCACTAAGGAAAACCTAAGGAAAAACCTATAGTAGCTACAACAAAAAAGAGTTAAAATACATAATTATAGAAAAATCATCAAATCATCAAGACAGGAAAAAAGGAAATGGGGAAGGAAAGAACTATAAATCAGAAAATAACAAAATGACAATGATAAGTTCTTATCAGTTATTACTTTAAATGTAAATGGATTAATCTCACTAATAAAAGATAGAGAGGTTAAATAGATAAATAAGATTCAACTGTATGCTGTTTACTAGAGACTCATTTTAGATTTAAGGACACAAATAGGTTGCAGTGAAGAGATGGGGAAAAAATATTCCATACAAATGATAACCAAAAGAGAGCGTCTATATTTATATCGGGCAAAATATACTCTAAGTGAAAAAGTGTCATAAAAGACAAAGGTCATTACATAAATGATAAAGGGGTCAATTCAATAGGAATGTATAGCAATATATATATATATATATTTGACACCAGAGCACCTAAGTATGTAAAATAAACATTGATAGAACTCAAGGGGAAAATAGCAATACAAAAACAGTAGGGGACTTCAATACCCTTCTTTCAGTAATGGATAAATCATCCAGACAGAAAATCAATGAAAAAGCAAAAAAGCAGACTTAAGCAATGTTATAGACCAAATAGACCCAACAGACATACGCAGAATATTCTACCTAAAGAGCAACAGAATACATTCTCCTCAGGTGCACATGAAACATTCTCTAGGATAATCACATGCTGGTCATGAATAAGCCATAAAAATTTTAAGGAGATTGAAATCATTCCAAGTATCTTTTCTGACCATAGTGGAATAAAACTAAAAATTACCCATAAAAGAAAAATGGAAAAATTCACAAACTAATGGATATTAACTAATTCACACTTAAAAAACCAATAGGCCTAAGAAGAAACCAAAAGTTAAAAAAAAGAAAAAGTAAAAAGAGAAATTAGAAAATTTTGATACAAATAAAAATGAAAATGTACCAAATCTTATAATCTTATGGTATACAACATAAGCAGTACTAAGAAGGAAGTTTACAACAATAAATGCCTATGATAAAAAAGATCCCAACCCAAACTTAGACTTCAAAGAAATAGGAAAAGAACAAACTAAGTTCAAAGAGAAGAAATAAAGATTAGAGGAGAAACACAAATCAGAAGTACAATGTGGTATCACCTCATATCTGTCATATGGCTAAAATCAACAACACAAGAAACAGCAGGTGTTGGAGAAGATGTGGAGAAAGGGGAACCCTTTTGCACCATTGGTGGGAATGCAAACTGGTGCAGGTACTCTGAAAAACATTATGGAGTTTCCTCAGAAAACTGAAAATAGAACTACCCTATAACCCATCAATTATTCTACTAGATATTTGCCCAAAGAATACAAAAAGACTAATTCAAAGGTATACAAGCATCCCTATGTTTATAGCAGCATTATCTACCACAGCCAAATTTTGGAAACAGACCATGTGCTGAGTAATGGATAAGGAAGATGTGATATAAATATGGTGGAATATTACTCAGTTATAAAAAAGGATGAGGTCTTGCCATTTGCATTAGTATGGATGGAACTCAAGAGTATAATACTAAGTGAAATAAGTCAGAGAAAGGCAAATAGCCTATGATTTTACTCATATGTGGAATTTAAGAAATGAATAAGCAAAGGGAGAAAAGAGAGGCAAACCAAGAAATAGACTTTTTTTTTTTTTAAGATTTTATTTATTTATTTGACAGAGATCACAAGGCAGAGAGAGAGGAGGAAGCAGGCTCCCTGCTCAGCAGAGAGCCCAATGCAGTGCTCAATCCCAGGATCCTGGGATCATGACCTGAGCCGAAGGCAGAGGCTTTAACCCATGGAGCCACCCAGGCACCCCAAGAAACAGACTCTTAACCATAGAGAACAAACTGATGGTTCCAGGGGATGGGGGATGGGGTTGAGTTAAATAGGTGATGGGGATTATGGAGTGCACTTGTGATGAGCACCAGGTGTTGTATAGAACTGTTGATCACATTGTACACCTAAAACTAATGTTACACTGTGTTAACTAGCTAGAATTTAGATAAAAACTTAAAAAAATAAGATTAGTGTAAAAATGAAATCAAGAATATAAAAGCAATAGGAAAAATGGTGGTGATCAAACTTAGAACTAAAATAATTGCTTTGTAATAGCATCAAAAAGAAAAGCAAAATACTTAAACTTGACCAGAGAGGTGAAAGAGATGTACACTGAAAACTGTGCAATGCTGATGAATAAAATTAAAGCAGACACAAATAAATGGAAATACATTATATTCACAATATTAACACTGTTAAAATGTCCATGCTACCCAAAGTGATGTATAGATTCAATGAAATCCCTATAGAAATACTAATAGAAAAAAAAAATCTAATCTAGAGTCCCTAAGGATCCAAAACAAAACAAAACAGCCCTCCCCCCCCAAAAAAAAACCTAATAGCCAAAGCAATCATGGACAAGAGAAACAAAACTCCAGTTTGTTTGAAAGAAGTTGCTGTGGCCAATGTCAAAGAGGTTATGGCCTATGTTCTCCTTAGGATTTTGATATATTCCTGCCTCACATTGAGGTCTTTTATCCATTTTGAGTTTACCTTTGTGTATGGTATAAGAGAATGGTTGAGTTTCCATCACCATTTATTGAAGAGACTGTCTTTTTTCCACTGTATATTTTTTCCTGCTTGGTCAAAGATTAGTTGACCATAGAGTTGCAGGTCCATATCTGGGCTCTCTACTCTGTTCCACTGGTCTATGTGTCTGTTTTTGTGCCAGCACCATGCTGTCTTGGTGATCACAGCTTTGTAGTAAAGCTTGAAATCAGGCAACATGATGCCCCCCATGACGCTGCAATTGTAATACTGGGTATTTACCCCAAAGATACAGATGTAGTGAAAAGAAGGACCATCTGTACCTCAATGTTCATAGCAGCCATGGCCACAGTCGCCCAACTGTGGAAAGAACCAATGCCCTTCAAAGGACGATTGGATAAGGAAGATATGGTCCATATATAGTATGGAGTATTATGCCTCCATAAGAAAGGATGAATACCCAACTTTTGTATCAACATGGATGGGACTGGAAGAGATTATGCTGAGTGAAATAAGTCAAGCAAAGAGAGTCGATTATCATATGGTTTCACTTACTTGTGGAGCATAAGGAATAACACGGAGTACATTGGGAGATTGAGAGGAGAAGTGAGTTGGGGGGAAATTGGGGGGGAGACAAACCGTGAGAAACTGTGGACCCTGAGAAACAAATTGAGGGTTTTGGAGGGGAAAGGGTGAGGTGTTGGGCGAGCCTGGTGTTGAATATTAAGAAGGGCAGGTATTTCATGGAGCACTGGGTGTGATACATAAACAATGAATTTTGGAACACTGAAAGAAATTACAAAAAAAGATGTGGCATATACATTAAATAGAATATTATTCAGCCTTTAAAAAAGATGGAAATTCAGCCATTTGTAATAATCCAGTTGAACTTGAAAGACATTGCACTAAGTAAAGAAAGCTAGAAACACAAATACTATATAATACCACTTATATGATGAATCTGAAGTCGTCAAACTCATAGCAGCTGAGTGTAGAATGGTGATTGTCAGGGCCTGGCAAATGGGAAACTGGGAAGGTATTAAAGAGTAAAAATTTTCAATTATGCAAGGGAAGTCCTAGAGATTTAGCTGTACAGCATAGTTACCATTACTGCATTGTATACTTAAAATTTTGCCAGGAGGGTGGTTCTTATGTTGTATTCTTACAAAAAAAAGGGTTGGAGAAAAATTTTAGAAATGATGGATGTGTTTATTACACAGGTGATGGTTATAGTTTTATGAGTATATACTTATCTCCAAGCTCATCAAGTTATATACATTAAATATGCATAACTATTTTATGTCATTCACACCTCAGTAAAGTTACTTAAAAATGTTAAAAAGTATGTTTTCTTCTCCTGTGGTCAAATATTAGAATATAATGATCATATTTTGATCATGTGGTCAAATAGTAGAAATAATGATCATATTTGACATCCAGAACATTTTATTTATTTTAATTGAAGTATAATTAATATACAGAGTTATATTAGTTTTGAGTGTACAATATAATTCAACAGTTCTTTATATTACTCAGTGCTCTTCCTTATACCTTCTATGTACATCCACATTGTTACAAATGGCAAGATCTCATTCTTTTTTATGGCTAATATTCCATTGTGTATATATGCCACTTCATTCATCTATTGATGGACACTTTGGTTGTTTCCATATCTTAGCTATTGTAAATAATGTTGCAATAAACATAGGCATGCTTACATCTTCTCAAATTAGTGTTTCATTTCTTTTGGTAAACATCCAGTAGTGGAATTACTGGGTCATGTGGTATTTCTATTTTTAATTTTTTTAAGGAACTTCCATACTGTTTTCTCCAGTGGCTGTGCTAATCTACATTCCCACAGTATATAAGTTTTCCATTTTATTCATATCCTTACCAACACTTGTTATTTCTTGTCTTTATAATATGTCCTCCGACAGATTTAAGGTGATGTCCCCTTGTGATTTTGATATGCTTTTCCCTGATGATTAGTAATGTTAAGCATCTTTTCATGTACCTGTTGCCATCTGAATGTTTTCTTTGGAAAAATGTTGGGTCCTCTGCCTATTTGTTAATTGGGTCATTTACCTTTTTGGTGTTGAGTTGTTTTGCTTTATATATTTTGGCTATTAACTTTTGATTGGATATATGATTTACAAATATCTTCTCCCATTCAGTAAGTTGACTTCTTGTTTTGCTGATGGTTTCCTTTGTTGTGCAAAAGCTTTTTATTTTAGTGTAGTCCCAGTAGCTTATTTTTGCTTTTGTTTCCCTTGCCTTAGAAGACCTATCTAGGAAAATGTTTCTAAGACTGATGTCAAAGACATTACTGCCTGTATTTCTTTTAGGAGTTTTCTGGCTTTAGGTCTCACACTGAGGTCTTTAATCTACTCTGAGTTTATTTTTGTGTATGTTGTAAGAAAGTGGTTTGGCTTTATTCTTTTGCATGTAGCTATCCAGTTTTTCTAACAACATTTGTTGAAAAGACTGTCTTTTTCTCATTATAAGTTTAGATTAATTGGCTACATAATTGTGGGTTAATTTCTGTGCTGTTTGTTCTATTGATTAAGTGTCTATTTTTGTTGCAGGACCATACTGTGGTGTTTTTTTTTAATTATGTTTTTAATTTTAATTCTGGGAGAGTTAACATACAGTGTTACATTAGTGTCAGGTGTAGTGTCAGGTGTAGGGACCATACTATTTTGATCACTACAGCTTTGTAATACATCTTGAAATATGGGATTGTGGTACCCTCAGCTTTGTTCTTCTTTCTCAAGATTGCTTTGGCTATTTGGGGTCTTTTGTGGTTCCATACAAATTTTAGGATTACTTATTCTAATTCAGTGAAAAACGTTGTTGGTATTTTGACAGAGATTGCATTGAATCTGTAGATTGCTTTGCGTAGTGTGGACAATTTAAAGGTATTTTTCCATTCCATGAGCATGTATGTCTTTCCATTTATTTGTGTCATTTACAATTTTTTTCATCAATGTTTTATAGTTTTCAAGCTACAAGACTTTCACTTTTTGGTCAAATATATCCCTAGGTATTTTATGGTTTTGATGCAGTTGTAAATGGACTTGTTTTCTTAATTTCTCTTTCTAATACTTTGTTATTAATGTGTAGAAGAACAACTGATTTCCGGGTATTAATTTTGTATCCTGAAACTTTACTGAATTCATGTATTACTTTGTACAGATTTTCGTTGGAGACTTTAGGGTTTTTTTTTTTTTTTATGTATAGTATCATGTCATCTGCAAACAGTGATACTTTTACTTCTTCCTACCAGTTTGGATGCCTTTTATTTCTTGTCTGATGTTGTGGATAGGATTTCCAATCCTATGTTGAATAAACATAGCTGTAGTGAATGTCTTGTTTCTTAGAGGAGAAGCTCTCAGATTTTTACCATTGAGTATGACATTAATTGTGGCCACGTTTGTCATATATGGCCTTTTTGATGTTGAGGTATGTTCTCTCTTAAAGCTACTTTGTTGGGGCACCTGGGTGGCTCAGTGGGTTAAAGCCTCTGCCTTCGGCTCAGGTCGTGATCCCAGGGTCCTGGAATCGAGCCCCGCATCGAGCTCTTTGCTCTGCATGGGGCCTGCTTCCTCCTCTCTGCCTGCCTGCCTCTCTGATTACTTGTGATCTCTGTCAAATAAATAAATAAAATCTTAAAAAAAAATAAAGCTACTTTGTTGAGAGTTTTTATCATGAACAGATGTCAAGTTTATCAAACTTTTTTCTGTATCATCGAGATGATAATATGATTTCAATCTCTCTCTTTTTTTGATGTGGTGTATCATGATTATTGATTGGCAAATATTGAACCATACTTGCAACCTCATAATAAATTCCACCGGACCATGAGCAATGATCCTTTTAACATACTGTTGAATGTTGTCCAGTATGGAAATAATGAGGATCATGGTTGTTGCCAACAGTGGAATATACAAGAGATGGATAGAAGCAATGTCGTCAAGTTATAGTTTTTGTGGTTTGTAATTGATAGGCTGCAAGCAAGGGAGCAGAGGATGTTAAAATAAATTCCGTTCTTCTAAGGGAGCCAGGATGGCACAGTGTCTAAGAACATGACATTTGAAATCAAACTGGCATGTGCTTGTTAGCTGCTTGAGATTTCAGGTCCTCAGACTTAAGGTGGGGATAATAATATTCCTTAAAGGATTAGGATGATTGTGGTTTTAAAAAGCTAAGCATAGTGTCTAGCAGTTCATCACTATTATCTGAAAAGGATATTGTCAGTATTAGTCACCACATAATAAATGAAACATCTTTATTGTATTTTATGAGATCTCTGATTTGTAGTTATTTTGAATAGAACAAACCCTGTCCTCTCTAAATAATAAAGGTTACACTTTAATATTTTTAAAAAGATTTTATTTATTTATTTGAGAGAGAGACAGTGAGAGAGAGCATGAGAGAGGAGAAGGTCAGGGGGAAAAGCAAGACTCCCAGACTCCCTGTGGAGCTGGGAGCCCGGTGTGGGACTCGATCCTGATACTCCGGGATCATGAGCTTAACCGAAGGCAGTTGCTCAACTGAGACACCCATGTACCCTACACTTTAATATTTTAATTATTAGTATTGTTTACAATACTAGATTAATTGAAATCTTGTTGTAAGTTTCTTTTCCATGAAGCAGAGTAATAGATGAAGATAATGTGTGCATGATCTTATTTTAAGTGCCATAGTCTGTGATATACCATTATAGAAGTTTTAGTCACTGAGGTACCAGACAGGCTTCAATTTTAGGCAGTTTAACATTTAAAACAGTCCAGAGCAGAAACTATTAAGGTGTAACTCTGCCACAATCTAGACATCTTAACCATCATGCAGTAGATTTAATTCTATCAGAAATGATTCCATCAAAATAGTCAAGGGCTTTAAGAGACTCTGTTCTGAGTAAACTCACGGTTTGTCTCTAAGACTCTTTTGTAAAACAAGTTACTTTAGCAACCAAATGTTCTATAGAAGTTCAAAGCCTTCAAGAATTGTGTTTTGGGCTCATCTACAGTGAAGTAGGTAGGTTAATAAGTGGGAAACCATTGTTTGCCAAAATAAAAGGGGAAGTACTTCACTAAAGTCATGCCTGGACTCCTCTTCAAATTCAGAGAGAAAAAAAGCAGAGGCAAAAAATAACCTCAAGTGTCAGAGATAAAATGGAGCTTTGGGGGCTGTGATCCACTTACAAGATCAAGAAAACAAGGATCAGTGATCTTATCGGTAATTAGTCTTGTGGTTTGAGAGACATGAACAACTCTACAGAGCTTCATGGGCAATGGTTTAGGAAAAAAATGAAACAAAAACAAAATATTGTCATATGTGCATTTAGATAAGCTGAAAGAGCGTTTTTTTTTTTTTTAAATAGTCATAAGCAGATGAGTTGAGATTATATTATCAGACACTAAATTCTCCTCTAGGACTATAATCTTTGAGATTGAGTCTCTTTTGAATCACTTATATATACAAAAGTTTACATGTCTCATGTTCTCATGTCTTATAACATTGTATACCCAGGAATAAGCACTTAAAGGGTGTGTTGCTTGTTTTTGTGGAAAACTGAAAAGAAGAGATGCTTTTTATTTAATTGTAAGCTTTTTTTAGCTAGAGAAGAAATACCTGGATAGCACGGTGCTTTCAGAAACATCTTCACAGTCAAAAGTCTCTGTAAGAGAGTAAGTGAAGACATGAAGATATAATTTGGCTAGATAAATTTACCTTACATCTCACATTATTTTGTTTGAAGACAGGGAATAGAAGAGTCTATTGATAAGCCAGAAGATGGAGATGGTAGGGAAGTAGATAAGAATTTCATTCCATTATAAAAAGAATAAGTGAACAAGACTGACATTTTTGTTTTTGACAAACATTGCTACAGAAATTATTAGAAGGATTAATCTCTGTCATACATATGCCTTCAAAAGCAATATAAAGGAAAACAGATTCATCAAATAGCTCATCTATTTAAGTTACATTATATAAAACAAATTCACTTTTTGATAGGAAATTAACTGTGCTTTAAAATATAACACACAAATTTCTTGTTTTGTGATTATCTTATTTCCTATTTTAGAATTAGTCTCTTCAGTTGGCAATACTTTGAATTAGGGGTCAGGAAAAGAGGGATCCAGTAGCAGTTGAGATGAAACTTACTGATTATAAACTTCTGGGCAAATCCCTTTAATTTTCAGAACCTCACTAACTTCATTTGTAAAATAAGGATGATAATCTAACTCTACCATAACAGAGGCTCCAGGTCATCTAAATTTTGTTACTGAATGTCTGTTCAGTATCAAGCTATAGGATGGGGCACTAATAAAGCTTGTATATGTGAAATCATTTTGAAAGCTTGCAAAACTAAACAAATTTAAGGAATCATTATGTCAAATTTTTGAGGAAGGTGAACATGAATAATTATTACTCAAGTAATTCATGATACTAATAATGTTAAGAGAGTTTGGAACATTCATTTAGCCTATAGGTCTACATATATATACATGCACATATTTAAAAAGGAGTTCTTTGGAGAGTGTATTTATTAATCCTTAAGGCATTACATTTCTTTCTCAGAAGTTCAGATACCAGCTTCAGGATTTCCATCTGGTAAACATTTTTTCTTTCTCAGCAAGACCTTCCCCTAGGCATTTATTTATTTAAAAAATATTTTATTTATTTATTTGTCAGAGAGAGCGCAAGAGAGCACACACAAGCAGGCAGAGTGGCAGGCAGGGGTAGAGAGAGAAGCAGAGGTGGAGAGAGAAGCTCCTTGCTCAGCAGGGAGCCTGATGCAGGACTTGATCCCAGGACCCTGAAATCATGACCTGAGCCAAAGGGAGCAGCTTATCCAACTGAGCCACCCAGGTGTCCTTTTCTCCCAGGCATTTAATAGACTGTTATGCATACATGTGTAAGTGCCTTAGGAAAAAATAAGTTTCTGCTAAAATGAAATAGTGACATCCCAATGGGAACATGAGGAGAAGAGAACTATGCCTTTTTTTTTTTTCATTTTATTTTATTTCTTTTCAGTGTCCCAGCATTCATTGTTTATGCACCACACCCAGTACTCCATGCCATACATGCCTTCCATAAGCAAACTATGTCTTAATTGATAGTTTTTGTCTGGTCTTCAGTAGCTCCATAAATAACCTACACACTATGATTGTAGTGGGTATATATTCTAAAGGGACAAATGATGCTATAGTCTGTTAATCATTCTCTAATAGATTCTTATAAATAGACTATCTATTGAGTTACTATTAAAGATACTCTATGTTGGCTAATTGAACATAATGTTAGAAAAGATACATGTTAATATGTACTTATATTAAACAAAAATCCTTTAAGGAAGTGAGACTAGGTTTTATAGAACAGAAACAATAGAGTAGTGGGCAAATGAGCAGTAAACTATAGGGGAAAAAAGTAAAAAAGGAATATGGTGATAGAAACATTTTATAGGATTGAGACTGGGATTAGAAAAGTGAGTAGGCATTGAATAATATATGGAGCAAGAGAGGGCAGGACTTGTAAGGGTGTGTGTGGAACAGTCAGGTATTAAGGGAGTCAGTTAGAGAAATGAGCCACACCAAAAGTAACAATCAAGTTTTAATCACCTACTGCAACAGTGAGGTAAAGTGAGCCTCCAGCTTTCCAATGTTCCATTTTCCCCCCATAGAACAGCACTGGGTGAGAGTCAGCTGGATGCAATACAAAAGGAATCATCTTACTCCTGAAAAGTACCCCTACAAAGGCTTCCACTTTTCATGGACCCATGGGGTGGAGAGGGCTAAGAGTGGAAAAGTACTTAGTCAAAATGGAGAAAAGTACCTCCATTAGGGTCCCAATAATGAGGTCTCTGAATGGAAGTACCTAGGCTAGGAATGTAGATGTGCCCATGTATATGGCTTGCCAAGAGAGTGTTGGGTTAGAGGTCAAGCTCTGAACTGCAATTCCCTGCAGAAAACTGCAGTGTATTGATTATGGACCAAGTCTGGTGTGGGGTGGGTAGTCTTCCTCCATGGGACTTGGTAGCCAAAGTCTTGGAATTGCCTAAGGTGAGGCCTCAAATTTCACCACATGGGATATGAACTGGCACCAGACTACTCATGAGGAAAGAGCATTCTCCAGCCAGGGTAGAAATAAGTTGGGGAGACTGAGGTAAGTTCAGGTTGTAATCTTTGTGATGTTAACAGAGGAGTTTCAGATTGATGAGGAAAGTAGGACTCTGTATTCCAGTGCTGGTTTTGTCCCTTACTAGGTGAGTTACCTTGGGCAAAGCTCTTCTATCTCTCTGAGCAGTATATAACTTCATCTATAAAATAGGATGATAATATTGGCTTGTAGGTTTCAGTTAAGTGAGGAAATATCTGAAAAAATGTCTGACCAAAGTCAGTAATACATGCTGTCAGCTCAAGACAAGGCTATGTTCACTAGTTGCATTCAAGACCTTGGCATAAAACTAATGCTAAGGGAGAAGCCAGTACTTTCAGTCTGATCTGGTGGTGGAGCTGTGGTAGGATGAATAATGGTCCCCAAAGATACTCAGGCTTTAGTTCCTAGAGCCTGTGAATATTAGCTTCTATGGCAAAAGGGCTTTTGCACATCTGATTAAGAATCTCTACATATGGGGTGCCTGGGTGGCTCAGTGGGTTAAGCCTCTGCCTTTGGCTCAGGTCATGATCTCATCCTGGGTTCAAGCTCCGAATCGGGTTCTCTGCTCAGTGAGGAGCCTGCTTCCCCCCTCTCTCTGCCTGCCTGTCTGCCTACTTGTGATCTCTGTCTGTCAAATAAATAAATAAATAAAAATAAAAATAAAAGAATCTCGACATGGGGGAGATTATTCTGGTTATTTAGGTGGTCCTAAATGTGATCATATGTGTCTTTACAAGAAGGAGGCAGGGGATTTGGCTACAGAGGAGGAAAGAACACTGTGGAGGCAAAAGCAGTATTAGAGTGATGTGGCCCAAGCCAAAGAACCTGGGCAACCTTAGGAGCTAGGAGGGGTAAGAAACAGATTTTCCCCTGGAGCCTCCAGAGGGAACCAGCTCAGCTGACACTTTTTAAAAAAATTTTTATTTATTTATTTATTTTATTTACTTGACAGAGATCACAAGTAGGCAGAGAAGAAGGCAGAGAGAGAGAGAAGGAAGCAGGCTCCCTGCTGATCAGAGAGCCCGATGCAGAGCTCGATCCCAGGACCCTGAGATCATGACCTGGGCCAAAGGAAGAGGCTTAACCCACTGAGCCACCCAGGTGCCCCTCAGCTGACACTTTTATTTTAGCCCTATGTAAGGCTCACTTCAGAATTCTGGCCTGCATAACTATCATCATAAGTTTGTGTTGTTTTAAGCTATAAGTATATGTGCTGCTGAAGCATGTTTTAAGCTATAAGTTTGTGGTAATCTTTTAGAGTGGCAACAAGGAACTAGTTCTCATTTGGATGGACACATCTGAAGACAGCTTGGTTTCTGACAATCAACTTTGTCTCTTAGCTTTGTTCTCACTGGACCCATGTCTGATGGTTAATGTCCTTCTCTGCTTAAGAGAAGGAGGTATATGAAGGGGATTGCTTTGTTGGATAAGTTGGAAAGATGTAGAGAAGTATAGACCGCTGTACCCAGTGGAGAAAAAGAAGTAAACAAGTTGGCAAGTTTGTGAGAAACATCCCTTGGAATCCTACATTGGTAAGAGGTAATGCCCCAGCAACATTTGAGCTCTTCCTATTAAAGTGACTTTATGGTACCCCCTTGCTGATGTGTTCTAAGGAATTTGTGTTATATATGCTTAGAGATTCTTAAATTAATGGTCTGAAGTCTAGGGTTTTTGCTTTTGTTTTTTTGTGCTAAGGTCTATGTTTATAGAAAACTGCTTTTAGCCCAACATACAGGTTTTCATAAAATAAAGGCCACCAGTTTGATTGTACATCCAGGTTTTTTCACTGCTGTGGTGAGAATGGCAAGCACATGAAGAACCCCAGGGACTTCGGCAAATGATGAAAGTCTCTGGGGCTGTGTGGGTACTGGAAATGACCACACTCATAGATCCAAGAAACAACCAGCTTGACTTTGACCTTCTTTCCCTTCCTTTCCTTCTATCCCTTAACTTCCAGCCATCTTCCTCTTACTCTTTGTCCAGTTCATTAGCACCTTCACTGGTGGAGGAGTTGCAAAGAGAAAGGGGAAAATGTAAGTTATATAAATCAATTTTCCTACTTGTCAGCAGCTATCACACAAGGTTTATGTGAGATGAAGGTGAAAATTACTGGCAGAGTTGGGTTTGGAAAGTGGCAAGGTTCACTTGTCCAATGAAAACTGTATTAATTGAGAACTGAAGATCAAAGTCTTCTTCACTTACAATTGGTGTTTTTATTCTATGAGCAGAGAATTTAGTGCCTTCTAAACCTTGTCTGTAAATGAAGAGAAGGGAAAGGGATGAAGGGAGAAAATATATTTCTGACTGTTCTGAACTCTTACTAGAGTATTTAAATTATTTCCCTTGGTCCCTTTAATGGAAGTGATAGCAGACACTTTTAGTTTATTTTGGAGTATTCCCATCATTGCTTGACTTATGGTCCACCACACATTAATCTCTGGTTCTTTGGGTTTATTTTCCTCTGAAGAATATGACTGTTCTCTTCACAATGGCTTATAGGTCAGCTCTACATTCTTCTCCCTGATACTTAATTTTTTTTATAGAGTAAGTGGCATTGGCAGAACTAGATACTTGTACAATAAGGATCTGAAGGACTTATAAGCATTTCTGCAAAGACTTATATCTGGAGAACAAAATAAGAGCTAATGAGTAGAAATTACAAGGGTAGGATTTTGGCCTGATGTGAAGAATAATCTTGTAATATCTGGGACAAATGAGCACTGCAACAGAAGGAGTAATATCGAAGGTATCAAAGCAAAAGTTGGGTGGCCATTTGCTAAGAAAGCTGTAGAGGGGATTACTGAGCATAGTAAGGACTGAGCCAGAAGAAAATTTCGATCTTCTAATTTTGAGATTCTCTTACCCTAAATTTGTAACTTAAAACAATTTGCCTATCACTGCATTTTATTTTTCTCAATAACACTGCTTTGATATGTTCATGTTCAACTTTACCTGTTTTTCTAAACTGTCATATTCTACCTTATCCACCCATCTGTTCCAGTCATTTCTATCCCTTAAGGATCAGTTAAAACTTCACTTCCTTAGGCTTTTCTTCAATCAATGATCTCTTTTTTAAAACCCTGATTATTATAATATTCACTGAGTGCATCTCTTCAGCATTTAACTACACAGCAATACTTGTATTGTTATCTACATTTGCCTATCTTGTCTCCTCCACAAAACTGACATCTCCTGAAACCCATGAACATCACAAAGCTTAATAAATAGTAGGGTTTTTTTTTTTTTAATAATGAATTTCCCTTATGTTGGGTAGGAAGGAATAACTTGAGCTTTTGAGTGAAGTTTCTCCTTTGCCATTACCGAGACTTCTAAAATATACCATCACATAAATTACAATCTTTATAGGGTAATTGTTTCCTTCACAAAATTCATTATGTGGATATCTTTCTAGAGCCAAGTTTTAGAAATGCTGAACTGTTTCTTCAGCATCATAAGCTGTGGGTATCTCTGTTCCTGATCTTTTGTAAATGTCACTTCATGGTGAAATAAAATAATGACACAAGCAGCTTCATAAAAGATAACATATAAAAGTGCAAGACTACAAAAGTTTAAAAGTCAAACTAACAGGATGAATTTTATAAAACATTAATAACAGAATTCTATTATTTGACTACCAAATATTTTAGTTCTATCATGGTTACAAAAAATGGAAAAAAATTAACCTTTTCTTATAAACTTTAACTGTTCATCTTTCTAAGACTGGTTATTGCATAAAATCAATTGATGACCAATTGTGGCAACTATTTAAAAAGTTATATATAGGGAGAAAAAACAAACAAACAGTAATTCCTAGGGGAGTTGTTAACAATTACCTAAATACTTTCCCACAAAATTTCATTGTGAATTATAGCAAGCCCATGAATTCATTAGCAAACACATGTGAAACAACTTATTGTGTATCAAGATTTAATCTTTCTTTCCTCCATTTACATTATTTTTTTTAAATGGCCTGCTTTACCTCGCTCAGTATTGGATGTGGAATGAAAGAAAGCCATAGCCATAACACAGAAAGAAAGCCATGGAAAGATTTGAAGTTTTCCGGGCTGCCAGACCCCTTCTGTATGGAGCAGAGCAGGTTAGACCTGACTCAGAATTAGTTATCCCTATGGAATATCCTTCAACCATTCAGAGTGGCCTAAGCTTTCAGGTCTCTCTTCCCTAGGCAAGAGAAATTCTATCTCCTTTTCAGAGGCAATGGAGCGGAGTAGGTGAAGGAGCCCTTCGAACTTAGAACTGATGTCTCTAGGCTGGGTGGTAGTATTTTAATTTCTCTTCAAATTTATTTGTATGTATATTTCATAATGAACACCATTTTAAAGAATGATGTACAGCATAGGGAATAGAGTCAGTAAGCTTGTAATAACTTCAGTGACAGATGGTAATTAGATTTTGGGGGGTATCATTTTGTAATATATAAAAATGTCAAATCATTATGATGTATGCTTGAAACTAATAAGATATTGTATGTCAATTATACTTCAATTTAAAAAAAAAGAATGATGACATTAGGAAATAGAGTGAGATGAAAAAAGTAGAGTGCATTTTTTCCACATTACTGTGAAACACCCAGGAGGGACAGGGAGAATGCTATTCAGGCTTTCCAGATTGTGAAGATAGTCTTCCTAACTTTTGTGCAGCAGCTTCTATTTCAATAGCCAAATTCTGTATCTCCCATAAACTAAAAAATGGATAAGTTTTTCTTAGCCTAATGTCCATCTGCCTTAAAATTAAGGCCAGGGCCTCCTAAATTCTATAGCTTTCTTTCATTGCAATATTTAATAGCCTCATGAGTTTTCATTTTTTTATTTATTTTAGTGAGAAGTTGAAATATGCGTCGGTAGAAATTATTGACCAGATACCATTTTGTGATGAAAAATTTTTTATTTGGGTGTTGCCAGGGAGTTACATCCTTTTTCTTTTAATACATGTGCTGTAAATTTTTTTTTAAATTTTACTTTATTGTGGTAAAAACAGTTAAGATGAGATAAACTCTTAACAAATTTTTTAGTGTACTATTTTGTTGATCATGGCACAGGGTTGTACAGTGGGTCTCTTGTACTTGAAATTCTTGATTAATTAGTTATGCTACTGTTCCTAATAAATGAAAGAAGATAAAGATAGTGTTTCTTTTGATCCTTTGGGTCTGATGAAAGTTTCCTGACTAATCAGTAAGAGTAGGATATTTCAGTTAAATTCAATAAATTATTTTGTATCCAGTCGCATATGTTATTTACCCATTGAAGAAAGAAAACATGCAAATAGCTAATTATAATAAGTGGGTAATAGTAAATAATTTTGGCTGGGAGATCAAGACAGTAAAATAAGAAATGCATGGAGTAGGAAGCATTTGAGTTGGTCTTAAATTTATCAGATATAGAATATGAGAACTGTTCTAGTCTGAGGAACTCACAAAAGCAGAGATGTGTGATATAACAATTATATATTATGTATGTTAAGTAGGGAATAATTTGAGCATATGCATGTAAGTTGCATGGGAGCACCTTTCTTTGAAAAAATACAAAAACAAAACATGACAACAGTAAACTCCTTTCAGCCTCAGAGCCTTTGCACTTGCTGTACCGTCTATCTGGAATACTTCTCTTGATCTCTTCAAGTAGATAACTACTTCTCATACCTGACTAAACCTGCACCTCCTCAAAGTGACTTACCTTGACTATAATATTTAAATTTTCCCTCCTTACCCTCCATCATGTGCACAATGCACATATCACAGTGCAACATCTCACTACATAGCAATACTTAATGAATAGCTTACACTTACATGTTTAGGTGCATATGTGAATTTTTATATCTGGATATGTCACATCTGCAGAAATGCTGAAAACTGTTGAAAATACATAGGATTCTTTATAACTCCCTCTCATATGTCCATTCACTGTTTTACTTAAGATATATCAGGATTAGTCAACAACTAGTCACAAGATGTCCTCAGTCACATTGTTTTATAGGGAGGCAAAAATCAATAATGCTGAAAATACTCTTCAGCCTACCATACTGACTTGTGCTCTGACAACCACCACATAGAATATGCGAAACAACTATTTGGGCTGTAGCAAGGAGAGGTATTATACAACCTTTCCTGCCTCTTCGCGCCCCCCCCCCGCCTTATTTTTAGTGGACCTTATTTTTTAGAGCAGTTTTAGATTTACAGAAAAGTTAAGCAGAAAGCACAAAGACTTCCTGTATACCCTGTGTGTCTTCCTCCCCACTGTACCTATACCTACCCACAATTCCCTTTATCAGTATCCTGAATTGGCATTATATCTGTTACAGTTCATGAACTAATGTTGACAAATTATTACTATATAGATTTTATACTTTATGTTAAAGAGCACTATGCTATATAGTTCTGTGGGTTTTGAAAAATGTATAACATCATGTTTTGTACAGTATAGTTTCACTAGCCTAAAATCCTTTTTCTTCCCTAGTCATCCCTCCTGGCCCCAAATTTCCTGCTAACCACTTACTATTTTTTTTTTCTTTTTACTATCTCTATAGCTTTGCCTTCTCTGGCATGTTCTTTTTTTTTTAAAGATTTTATTTATTTATTTGACAGACAGAGATTACAAGTAGGCAGAGGCAGGCAGAGAGAGAGAGGAGGAAGCAGGCTCCCTGCTGAGCAGAAAGCCTGATGTGGGGCTCGATCCCAGGACCCCGAGATCATGACCCAAGCCGAAGGCAGAGGCTTTAACCCACTGAGCCACCCAGGCACCCCTGGCATGTTCTATATTTGGTGTCATACAGTGTGTAGCCTTTTCAGACTTCTTTACTTAGCTATACATTTTAAGTTCTTTCATGTCTTTCTGTGGCTTGAGATCCCTTTCTTTATATCATATTCTATGGATGTACCTTAGTTTGTTTATCCTTTCACCTGTTGAAGGATATCTTGTTTTTTTTTTTCCAATTTGGGGGCATTTATGAATCTATAAAAGTTTATGTGCAGGTCTTTATGTAGACATATGGTTTTTTTTTTGTTTTTAAAGATTTTATTTATTTATTTGACAGAGATCACAAGTAGGCAGAGAAGCAGGCAGAGAGAGAGGGGGAAGCAGGCTCCCTGCTGAGCAGAGAGGACCCTGGGATCATGACCTGAGCCGAAGGCAGAGGCTTTAACCCACTGAGCCACCCAGGCACCCCTAGACATATGTTTTTAATTCAATTGCTTAAATACCTAGAAGACAAGACTAAGGTAAGACTATATTCACCTTTATAAGAAACTGCCAAACTGTTTTCCAAAGTGGCTGTACCGTTTTGCACTTCCATGCATGAGTGAAAGTTCCTTTTGCTCTATGTTCTCACCAGTACATATTGCTGTCAGCGTTTTGGATTGTTGGTCATTTTAATAGGTATGTGGTAGTATTTCATTTTTTAAATTTTCATGTCCTAAAGACGTATGATGTTGAGTTTCTTTTCATGTATTTGTTTCCCTTCTCTATGTCTTCTTTGGTGAGAGGTCTATTCCATATCTTGTTCATTTTTAAATTGGATTGTTTTCATATTGTGTTTCAAGCGTCTATTTATTTTGGGGCTTGTATTAATTTTAGAATCACTTTGTCAATATCCACCAAATAACCTGCTTGGGTTTTGATTGAGATTGTCTTGAATCTATGGATCAATTTGAGAAGAACTGAAATTTTAAAAAATAATTCATCTTCCTATCCATGAACATAGAATGTCTCTCCATTTATTTGGATC
Organism: Taxidea taxus jeffersonii; assembly: GCA_003697995.1. Lineage (NCBI taxonomy): Eukaryota > Metazoa > Chordata > Mammalia > Carnivora > Mustelidae > Taxidea > Taxidea taxus. The sequence goes on along the minus strand of ML109876.1, from coordinate 150,142 downwards.
TTTGATTTTTTTCATCAGTGTTTATAGTTTTTCCCATATATGCTTTATACATATTACATGAAAGTATTTATTTTTTTGGTGTTAATATAAATGGTATTCTTTTAAATTTCAAATTCCATCATTCACTGCTGGTTTGTAGAAGAGAAATTGCATTTTGTGTATTAACTTTGTGTCCAGCAAAGTTGCTATAATTATTATTTCTAGGATTTTTTTTGTCAATCCATTTAGATATTCTACACAGACAACCATTTCATCTCAAACAAAGATAATTTGATTTCTTCATTTCCAATCTGTGTATCTTTTACTTTCTTATTTCATTTGGCTGCATTAGTTAGGACTTCTAGTATAATGTGAAATAGTGTGGTGAGAAGGGCCATCCTTGTCTTGTTCCATATCTTAAGATCTAATTTCTTCCTATCAAGAATGATGTTAGCTATGGTTTTTTTGTGGGTATTCCTTACCAAATTGAGAAAGTTCTCTTTTGCTTCTGGTTTGCTAAGGGTTTTACCTTAAATGGGTGTTGAGTTTTGTCAGATTCCTTTTCTGCATCTATTAATAACATTATATGATTTTTTTTTTTTAGCCTGTAGATGTAATGGTTTGCATTAAGTGATTTTTAGTTGTTGAACAAGCTTTATGTACCTGAGATGAATCCTATTTGGTCATGATGTGTAATTTTTTTTTACTAAGGTATAACTGACAAGTAACAATTCTTTTTATATATTGCTGTGTTCAATTTGCTAATATATTGCTGAGGATTTTTACTTCCACATGAAAATTACTGGTTTGTAATTTCCCCTTTTATGATAATGGCTTGGTCTGGTTTTGGTGCTTAGGTGTTGCTGGCCTTATAGAATGAATTAGGAGTTTTTTCTTTCTACTTCAATTTACTGGAAGAGATTGTAGAAAAGTGGTATCATTTAAATGTTAAAATTCATAGTGAAAGTGTCTGGTCCTGATGCTTTCTGGTTTTGGCAGATTGTTAATTATTGATTAAATATCTATAATAGATTTGGGCTTGTGTGGATTATTTATTCCTATTGGTGTCAGTATTGTTAACATGTCTTTTAAGGAATAAGCCTACTTCTCCTAAGTTATCAAATTCAGGGGCATAGAGTTATTCATAATATTCTTTATTATCATTTTAATGTCTATTGGCTCAATAGTGCGGCCACATGTTAATTTCTGATGTTAGTAATTTTTGTTTTCTCTTTAGTTTTTCTTGGAAAACCTGGCTATAGTTTATCAATTTTATTAACTCTTCAAATAACTGGGTTTGGTTTTCATTAATTTTCTCTATGGTTTTCTTGTTATCAAATTAGATTTTTGTTCTCATTTTAATGTTGGATTTCTTCTGCTTACTTTGGATTTATATTGCTCTTATTTTTCTTGTTTCCAAAGATGACAGATTATTGAACTTAGATCATCATTTCTAATAAATGTATTCAGTGCTACAAATTTCCCTTTAAACATTATTTTGGCTGCATCTCACACATTTTGATAAGTTGTATTTTTATTTAGTTAAAAGTATTTTACTATTTCTTCTGTGACGTCTTTGATTCATGTGTTATTTAGACATTGTTGTTTAATTTCCACATACCTTGTATTTTCTTGCCTTTTTTTCTGCTACTGATTTTTAGTTTAATTCTACTGTGATCTGAGAATATGCATTACAGGATTTCTTTTAAGTTTGTTAAAGAATGCTTTGCAGCCCAAAATATCATCTAATTTGGTGAATGTTCCATGTGACCTGGAGAAGAATGTACATTCTGTGATTTCATCAAGTATTCTGCAAATGCCAATAAGATCTATTTGGTTGATAGTGCTATATAATTCAGCAGTATTCTTATTTTATGCCTTCTAGGTTTGTCAATTACTGATGAAGAGCTGTTAAAATCTATTTGTCTATTTCTCCTTGTAGTTTTATTGGTTTTGACCCATGTAATTTGACACTCTGTTGTTAGGCACATTCATATATAACATTATTGTCGTTTTGGAGATTTGATGTCTTTATTGTTATGTAATACACCTTTTTATCTCTGGTAATTTTCTTTACTTTGAAGTATGGTTTGTCTGAAATTAATATACTTCAGATTTCTTTTGATTCATGTTACCATAGTATAGCTTTCTCCATTCCTCAGTTTGTCTATATCTTTATATTTATAGTGGGTTTCTTGAAGACAACATGTAGTTGGTTTTGTTTGTTTGTTTTTTTATGATTTTATTTATTTATTTGAGAGAGAGAGCATGAGCAGGGGGAGGGGTGGAGGGAGAAGCTGACTTTGCTGCTGAGCAGGGAGCCTGACACGGTGCTTGATCCCAGGACTCTGGGATCACAACCTGAGCCGAAGGCAGCTGCTTAACCAACTCAGCCACCCAGGTGCCCCTGTTGTTGTTGTTTAACCAACTCTATCTGTATATTATTATTTTTTTAATTATTTTTATTTATTTGATAGAGAAATCACAAGTAGGCAGAGAGGTAGGCAGAGAGAGAGGAGGAAGCAGGCTCCCTGCTGAGCAGAGAGCCAGATGCGGGGCTCGATCCCAGCACCCTGGGATCATGACCTGAGCTGAAGGCAGAGGCTTTAACCCACTGAGCCACCCAGGTGCCCCTCAATCTGTCTTTTAATTGGTACACTTAGATCATTCACATTTAAAGTGGTTATTGACATAGTTGGTTTAATAGATAACATATTTGTAATTGTTTTGTTGATTGACCTTGTTCTTTGTTTTTTGTTTGTTGTTTTGCTCCCCCCCCCCCCCCCCCCGCCTATTCTAACTCAACACTTTATTATTCCATTGTTCCTCCTCACTTTACATGTTGATTATACCTTTTAACACTCATTTTAGTGCTTGACCTAGAATTCAATCCACTATGTTCTTGTTTCATTGGTTTCTGAAGAAATCTTCAACAATATAATTCTTACATTTGTTTGTTTCTGGGTAGGATGTTTGTTTTCTCTCTGAGCAAGGTTTTTTTTTTTTAAGATTTTATGTATTTATTTTAGAGATAGGGAGAGATATCAAGCAGTGGGAGGGAAGAGAGGGAGAGGGACAAGCAGACTCTGTTCAGAGTCCTATGTGGGGCTTGATCTCATGACCCTGAGATCAAGACCCAAGCCAAAAATCAAGATTTGGACATTTAACCAACTGAGCCAATCAGGTGCCCCACATCTGAGTTCTTTCAAGTTTTTATCTTTGTTTTTGATTATTTGCAGTTTGAATATGGTGTTCTTCGGTGTCAAATTTCTCCTCCTCCTCCTCCTTCTTCCTATTTGATGTTCTCTGCACATCTTGAATCTGTGGCTTGATGTGTTATTAATTTTTGGAAGTTCTCAAACATTATTTCAAATATTTTTTTTTCCTAATTTTTCTCTTTCTGGTATTCCCATTATGCATTTATTCCATCTTTTGTGATTGTCCTACAGGTAATTTTCTAGCTTTAATTTTTTTTTTCTTTTCAGTTTGGAAGTTTCTATTGCTGTATACTCAAGCTTACTGATTATTTCCTCAGCTGTGTTCCATTTACTGATGGGACATTGAAGACGCTTTTAATTTGTTAAATTAAAAAAAATTTTTTTAGCTGTTCCTTTTGATTCTTAGAGCTTCCATCTATCTTACACCTATGCAACTTTTTCCATATGAGCTCCTAACATACTAACCATAATTATTTAAATTCCCACTCTGACAATTCCAATACTTGCTATAGTTTAGTCTTGTTACGATGTATGCTTTGTCTCTTCAGACATGGCTTGTAGCATTATCATATCTTGTAATTTTTTTATTGCAATCCAGCCATGACATATCTAGTAAAAGGAACTGAGGTAAGGAGGACTTTAGTGTGAAGTTTTGTGTTTATCTGGCTAGTGTTTGGACTGTATTTATTGATCTGCCTATAATACCAGAGAATACAGACTAAATTTTTTTCTAACATTCATATATTTTCTTCCTTATTGTCTTTGGTTTCATTGGAGATTTCTTCATTTTCAGATTTGAGACTTGCAGTTCTTTTAGCTGTACTCTGTTATTATACAGGAACCTTATTAGTATAGTGGTAAGGAGTTGAGGGAGGCAAAGCATTTTATAATCTCATGATTAGACCTTAGTCTTTTAATGAGCTCATGTTTCTGGGCTGTGACCTTCACAAGTGCTTCTCATCTTCACTGCCCTTAGATAAGAGAACTAAACTAGAGGGGCTAAGTTTGCATATTACCCTTACCCATTATTGAAGGTAATGGACCATAGAGATGAGAATTTCCCCTAGGTCAGTTAGCCTTTGGAAAATAGTTTCCTTTGAGGATAGGTCTTTGTTAAGGAGAGCAACAAACTCTAGGTGTATTTTTAAATGGCTACTTATCCCTTCCCCTGGCTAGAAGCAAGAGGTAATTTTTCTTCGATTTTTGTAGTGCAAACTTGAAACTCTAAAACTCATGAAACTTGGGGGCCCCTCTGGAGTATTTAACTTTCAGGTTAGTCTATGTTGAGCCACTAGAAATTAATTATCCTACAGTACTGGCTCCATTTGGGGACTTCTGCTCCCAGTAAGCTGTGAGTCTCTGTACCCACCTGTCCTTCTAGTTTTCTGGACAGCAGTTTTCCCTGTGATATCAATTCTTTAAGAAGAGTTATTTAATGTTCAGTTGGTTTAGCTTTAGTTATTGCTGTTGTGAGGATGGTATGTGACTTCCAAGCTCTTGAGATGTCAGGCCAAAAAGCAGAAGTCCTTCTCTATCCTTTTCATACATAAGTGTGTTCCTAATGTTTTATCTCCTCCAGAAGGCCAAACATACAGCATTTATGCTTTGGCAAGGTGTTTGATGCATGATAGCACAACATGACTTACATTAATATCACAGTTTATTCAAAACACCATATAGTTCTGGAAAACCTACAAACAATATTGGAAGCTTTTGTGGTTTGTGGAATTTAGAGTGGCATATTGAGATTTTGTGTGTGCAAACTCTTTGAGAACCTCCAGAGGCAGATGTCTCTACCCTAATCTTCATATTCATGTTCCCATCTGCAGTGTGGGTCTGCTTGTGGAGATGAATCTCTTTGAGAGATGAAATTCCCAAAGCTCCTCAGAGCTAATTTTTGAAACTGCTAGCATTTTGATTTCTTAGGAATCCTTTTTGGAAATTGAGTCAACAGGGAAAGGAAACAAATAATAGTTGGAGGGAAAAAAATTATGTTGGGATAGGAAGTAAAGTAGGTTGCTTTTATAACAGACATTATAACTGTTTCTTGGTCTCCTGGATTATTGGATGACTACATTTTGGTGGTTTAGCTTTCTAGCTCCTCTCATTTTGCTGTTTGTCAGGGATATTTCTTGATATCTTTATTTACAAAGTAAAAACCTGAACACTTGGATTTTCTTGCATGCCAGTAAAGCAGCCTCCTCCTTAAGATTCTCAAATTTCCATGTGCCCATCTCCTACCTTGAACTGCTGCCAAAGGTGTGGTTATTCTATACATTGATGTTACTGCCTATTTAGCACCCAGTGTTTCATTGGTTTGGGGGTGACCTAGCAAAATGTACCCTTCTGGCCTTAGAAATATTCTAACTATGCAGAGAAATCACAGCAACTGTAAAGATCCATGGAAATCAAAATTTTCCCAGTCAGATAGTGTTTCATGGTATTCTGAGCATTTATAATACCTTACAAGAACTGTGATTCCATCAGAACGAGAAAGAATGTCAACCAACCAACTACCCAGTAACTCAGGGAAAAACTTTGACCAAGTCATTCAGAAGAGCTGGATAGGGTCAGATGGTATTATAAAATCACCTTGCTGTATACCTACGTTTCCTTTTATTTCCACAAACCTCTTATGTGAAGTAGTAGACATGAGACAGAAAGCCTTACTCAGTTCAATTAGCTTAAAGTACAGTAGGAAGAATGATAACTAATTTTTTGAGTGCATCCTATGTCTCAGGCACTATGCTAAACATTTCATTTAAATTATTTAATTTCATTCTCCTGACAATCTTATGAGGGGAGTGCTATTATGTCCTAGTTTTGCAGGAGAGGAAATTGAGGCTCAGAGAGATTTAGTCCAAATCCTCATACCCAGAAAGAGATAGGGCTCAGCATTGAACTCAAGTAACACAACCATGAGAATTTTTAATATTTACCACTGTACTTATATCAAGAGGTAGGGCCAGTTATTTATCCTCAGTAGTCACCCGTATGGCATAATCTGAGAAGTATAAGATGTTCAACTGCCTACATGTATTTTTTCACCCACTACCTAGTCAAGTCTTACATGGTATATGTTGTCTGATCCTTGCCTTCCTATTTGTAAGGCTGAGGGTAGAGATAGAAATAACTTTCTAAACATCTTTGTTTTTAACACCTTAGTATTTGTCATAGAGATGTCAACCCCTCATGATTGACTGTCTCATTAGTGAGGAAGTAAAAATCCAAAGTCAAAAAGAGAATATATGAGAGGTACTCACTTAATTGCCTAATATATAGTAAGACTTTACTGTATGCTATTTATTATTATTACTTACACACTAGTGATATTAAGAGAAGAAGGTCAAGTTTCCCTCCCAGGTAACACATTCTTGTTCAGGTTCACTTACAGAATGTCAACCACAAGTCCACTAAATCTTCCTTCCTTGGGCCTTATCAAATATCTGATAATCCTATTCAACTCAAAGTTGATTGTGTTTTGACTCATTGGTACATGACCTTAAGCCATTGCTTTTATTTTCTCCATAATATGGGTTTAGGAAAAGGCGAGGGTTATTATTGGTATCTTCATTAGCCAAAATTACAAATAAGTCTCTAAAAGTGAGAAGTCCAGTAGCTGGCAATGTTAAGTTTCTCCCTTTCCAAGCACGCAGCTTATTTCCTTGCCATTTCCATATCTCCTGGCCTTTCTATAGACTATTTCCTCTGCTTTTAAACCTCCTGGCCCTTCACCATTCTACCCCAGCCCCTGCTTCTCTACCTGTAAAATTCCCAGTCATTTATAGTAGACACTTCATTTCCTGTTAATGTGTGAATAACCCTTCTCTACTTATACATACCACATTTTCGTTAGCTATTCATGTATTGATGAATACTTAGGTCCTTTCCATATTTTGGCATCGTAAAGCTGCAATACATCTTTTTAGGCTAGTGTTTTCATTTTCTTTGGAAAAATACCCAGAAGTGGAATTGCTAGATTATATGGTAGTTTTAATTTCTTGAGCAATCTCCGTACTCTTTTCCATAGTAACTGTGTCAATTTACAGTACAGGAGGATTCTTTCTCTCTTCACATCCTTGCCAACTCTTTTTATTTCTTATCCTTTTGATTCTAGCCATTCTGACAGGTATAAGGGGATGTCTCATTATGAACATGAACATCTTTTCATGTGTCTGTTGGCCATCTATGTCTTCTTTGGAAAAAATGTCTATTCCAGTCCTCTACCCATTTTTAAAGTCAGATTATTTGTTTTCTTGGTGTCGAGTCATATAAATTCTTTATATATTTGGAATATTAACCCCTTATCAGATATATTGCTTTCAGATATGTATCCCATTTGGTACGTTACCCTGTCATTTTGTTCATGGTTTCCTTGGCTGTGCAAAAGCTTTTATGGTTAAGTGATTTTTAAATAAGATATGATTATTCAGTGGATAAAAAATAGTCTCTTCAACAAATGGTGCTGATGTAACTGGATATCCACATGTAGAAGAATAAAATGGGGCTCTTATTTTATACCAAATACAAAATCTAACTCAAAGTTAATTGGAATCCTGAATGTAAGAAGTAAAACCATAAAAATTCTTAAAAGGAAATACAGTGATAAATTTTCATGATCTTGTATTTGGCAATGATATTTGTAGATATAACACCTAAACATTAGCAATAAAGCAAAATAAATTGGACTTCTTCAAAAGTAACAACTTTTGTGAATCAAAAGGCAATTACTGAGAAAGTAAAATGGCAGCCCACAGAAGGGGAGAAAATATTTGCTGGTCCTGTATCTGATAAAGACCTAGCCTCCAGAATACAAATGCATACAAATTAACAAAGAGACAAACAACCCTATCAAAAAATGGGCAAATAATTTGACTTTTCACTGAAGCAAGTTATACAAATGACCTGTTTTTAATAGGATTATTTCTGTCAATTTGTCTGAGTTTATGTGTATTGTGGATACTAGGTCTTTGTCAGGTGTATGGATAACAAATATTTGCTCCCATTCTGTGGGTTGTCTTACTTTCTCAATTGTGCCCTTTGACTCACAAAAAAATGTTAACTCATCATTACTCATTAAGGAACTTTAAATTAAAATCAAATCAAATCTACATTGAGATACTATTTCACACACTCTAGAATAGCTATACTAAATATAATTAAAAAGAAAACAGAAAATTACTAGCGTTGGTTAAGATGTGAAGCAATCAGAACTCTCATACATTGCTGGTAAGAATGTAAAATGGTGTAACAACTTTGAAAAACAGTTGACAGTTCTGAAAAACTAAGCATAGGATTATCAGATGATTCAGCAATTCCAGTTTTAGGTTTAGAGCCAAAAAAATTGAAAAGAGGTGTTCAAATAAAAGCTCATTAATGAAGTCTCATATTCACACTACTCACAATAGTGAATAGCTGGAAATTATTCAAATGTCCATCAACTGTTGCCTGGATTTAAAAAATCAAAAATATGATACACAAACAATGGAATTTATTCAGCCATAAAAAGAATGAAGTACTGATAGGTACATGGTACAACATGGACAAACCTTAAGAAAGTATTCTGCTAAATGAAATAAACCAAACTCATAAGGCCACATATTGTATTATTCCATTTATAAGAAATACTCCAAATAGGAAAATCCATAGAGTCAGAAAGTGGTCTCTATGGAAATTATGACACTCAATGACTGACAGATTAGTGGTTACTGGAGCTGGGGAATGGGTGACAATGAGATACGACTGCCTAATGCATACAGGGTTTCCTTTTGTGTGATGAAAATAATCTGGAAACTGTTGATGGTGGCACAACATCATGAATATACCAAAAGCCACTTAATGTACAATTCAAAACACTTGAAATAATGAATTTTATATGAATTTTATCTCAATAAAGATAAAAATAGTAGGAATTACATGTAACAAGCAGGAAAAAGAATAAATGAAAAGGGTAGGAAAATGTTCAACTATTTTGTGAATTGTGAAATATGAATTGGCTAAACCTTTCCATTTAAACTAGATTGAAAGATAATTTCACATATATGCTATTTAAAAGAGACTAATGCATGCATTTAGGAAGTGATAAATTCTAAAGCATAAGGATACTTAAAATCTTTAGTTGAAATAAGTTGATGGAAAAAAGGGAATCAAGGAAATACCAACCCAAAGAAATTAGTTTGCCCATATGATTATCAGACAAAATAGATTTTGAGGTAAAAAAGAACACACTGGTAGATGAAGTCATGATGAGAAAATATTCGATTTGGTAAGACTAATAAAAAAGTATGGTATACACCTTATTAATATACTCAAAATATATAAAGTAAAAATTGATGGTAATAGAAACTGACAAATCCATCTTAGTGAGACCTTTCAACATATGTCTCTTAGTTAAATTTAAAAAACAAGGTGGAAGCTAAAGGAAATAGAAAGAATTGACTTCTGCAAATACAGAGCACATTCTTCAAGAACATCAGAAAATTATAAAAATTTTTTCTCTAATCAGACATAAGAAAGCCTAGTACATTTATATTTCAATATTATTTAAATTTCAATAAAATAAATGTAAATTGTTATATTAGTGTCAGATATACAATGTAGTGATTCAACAATTCCATATATTCCTTAGTGCTCATCATAAGTATACTCCTTTATTCATCATAAGTATAAGTCCCTTTACCTATTTCCCATGCCACTCCTCATAACTATCTGTTTGTTCTCTATAGTTAAGTCTCTTTTTTTGTTTCTTTTTGTTTTGTTTCTTAAGGGTCACATGAGTAAAATAATATGGTATTTGTCCTTCTTTGACTGACTTATTTCACTTAGCACTATACCCTGGAGAGCCAGCCACATTTTGCAAATGGTGGGATTTCATTCTTTTTATGGCTCAGTAATATTCCGTTGCATATATACACCACTTCTTTATTCATTCATCTATCAATGAACACAGGGTTATTTCCATAGTTCATCTGTTGTAAATAATACTGTAATAAACATAGGGGTGCATATATCTTTTTGAATCAGTGTTTTTGTTTCCTTGGGTAAATAAATCAGTAGAGGAGATACTGGATCATGTGATAATTCTATTTTTAATTTTCTGAGGACCTTCCACAGTGTTTTCCACAGTGGCTGCACCACTTGCAGTCCTATTAACTATGCAATGATGTGGAAAAAAAAGGAACCATTAGCAAACACTTGCAAGTGCAAACACTTGTTTCTTTTGTTTTTTATTTAAACCATTCTGACTGGTGTGAGGTAATATCTCATTGTGGTTTCGACATTTCCCTGATTATGAGTGATGTTGAACATGTGTCTGTTGGCCATTTCAATGTCTTCTTTGGAGAAATGTCTGTTCATGTCTTCCACCCATTTTTAAATTGGATTATTTGTTTTATAGGTGTTGAGTTGTACAAGTTCTTTATATGTTTTAGACTAACTCTTTATTGGATATGCCATTTGCAAATATCTTCTTCCACTCAGATTAACTTTTAGTTTCTTTGATTCCTCAGGAGCTTTTTATTTCAATGTAGTCCTAGTAGTTCATTTTTGCTTTTGTTTCCTTTGTCTCAAGAGACATAACTTAGAAATATGTTGCTATAGCTGATGTCAGAGTAATTACTACCTGTGCTCTCTTCAAGGACTTTTATGGTTTCAGGTCTCATATTTAGGTCTTTAATGCATTTTTAGTTTATTTTTGCATATCATATGAGAAAGTAATCCAGTTTCATTATTTTGCATGTAGCTGTCCAGTTTTTCCAGCACCAATTTTTGAATGGGCTGTCTTTTTCTCATTGCATATTTTTGTCTCCTTTGCAAAGATTAATTCACCATATAAGCATGGATTTATTTCTGGGATCTTTAATCTGTTCTCTTGATCTTTGTGTTTTTGTTGTTTGTTGTTTTTGTGTGTGTGCCAGTACCATAGTGTTTTCATTGTTATAGCCTTGAAGTATATCTTGAAATCTGGGATTGTGATACTCCCAGTTTTGTTCTTCTTTAACAAGATAGGTTTGGCTATTTGGTGTCTTTTGTCGTTTCATACAAATTTTAGTATTATTTGTTCTAGTTCTGTGAAAAATAACTTTGGAATTTTGATAGGGACTGCATTAAATTGGTAGATTGCTTTGGGTATTATTGACATTTTAACAATCTCATCTCCATGCTCATTTCTCAATCTGCGAGCATGGACTATCTTTCCATTTACCTGTGTAATCCTCAATTTTTTTATCAATGTTTTCTGAATACAGGTCTTTCCCCTCTGTGATTAGATTTATTCCTAGGTATCTTATTTTTTTTCTAGGTATCATATATTTGTTGCAATTGTAAATGGAACTATTTTATTAATTTCTCTTTCTTTACTTCATTATTACTGTATAGAAATGCAGCAGATTTTTGTATATTGATTTTGTATTTCAAGACCTTACTGAATTAATGTACCAGTTCTAATAGTTTTTTGGTGGCGTTATCAGGTTTTCTATATGTAGCATCACGTCTTCTGTGAATAGTAGATGTTTTACTTCTTCCTTACAAATTTGGATGCTTTTTATTTCTTTGTGTTATCTTATTGCTGTGGCTGGGACTTCCAGTATTATGTTGAATAAAAGTGGTGAGAATGGATGTATGGTATGGACATAGAGGTATGTTCCCTCTAAACTTACCTTGCTAAGGGTTTTTATCATGAATGGATGTTGTATTTAATCAGGCACTTTTTCTATGTCTATTAAATTGATCATACAGTTTTTATCCTTTCTCTTATTGGTGTGATGTATTATGTTGACTGATTTATGAATACTGAACCACCCTTGCATTCCAGGAATAAACCCCACTTGATCTTGGTGGATGATTTTTAAAATATATTGTGGGATTTGGTTTACTAGTATTTTGTTGAGGATTTTTGCATCTGTGTTCATCAGGGATATTAGCCTATAGTTATCTTTTTTTGGGTGCCTTTGCCTGATTTTGGTATCAGGGTAATGTTGCCTTCATAAATTGAATTTGGAAGCATTCCTTCCTCTTCCATTTTTAAAGGATAGTAAATTTTTGGTAGAATTTACCTGCAAAAACTAGTCCTGGATTTTTGTTTGGAGCTTTTTGATTCCTGATTCAATTTCATTGTTGGTCATCAGTCTGTTCAAATGTTCTGTTTCTTCCTGATTCAGTTTTACAAGGTTGTATTTTTCTAGCTACTTATTTTTTAGTTTGTCCAGTTTGTTGTCATATAATTTTTTATAATCTTTTATAATCCTTTGCATTTCTGTGGTGTGTTAGTTCTAGTTTTGACTTTGAGTCCCCCCCTCCAATGAATCTTGCTAAAAGTTTATCAATTTTGTTGATCTTTTCAAAGAATCTGCTCCTAGTTTGATTAATCTGTTCTACTGTATTTTTTTTTCCTATTTCATTTATTTCTACTCTAATACATTATTTCTTTCCTTCTCCTGGTTTAGGGTTTTGTTTGTTCTCTTTTTAGATCTTTCAGGTGTGAGGTTAGATTGTGTGAGATTTTTCTTGCTTCTTAAGGTAGTCCTGTATTGCAATAAACTTCCCTCCAGGGACTGCTTTTGCTGCATCCCAAAGATTTGGAACCATTATGTTTTCATTTTCATCTGTTTCTGTGTTTTTTGTTTTTTTAATTTCCTCTTTGATTTTTTTTTTTTTTTAGATTTTTTTTTCATTTATTATTTTTGAGAGAGAGAGAGAGAGCGAGCACAGGCAGACAGAGTGGTAGGCAAAGGCAAAGGGAGAAGCAGGCTCCCTGCCGAACAAGGAGTACAATATGGGACTCGATCCCAGGACACTGGGATCATGACCTGAGCCAAAGGCAGCTGCTTAACCAGCTGAGCCACCCAGGCTTCCCTCCTCTTTGATTTCTTGCTTGATCCATTCATTGTTCAGTAGCATGTTATTTAACCTGAATGTATTTGTGTTCCTTCTGGATTTTTTCCTGTGGCTGATTTCTAGTTTCATTGCATTATGGTCAGATGTATGGCATGTCTTCAATTTTTTTGAATTTGTTGAGACTTGTTTTATGGTCTGTGATCCATCCTGGAGAATGTTCCATGAGCACTTAAGCAGAATGTATATTCTGCTGTTTTAAGATGGAATGTTTTGAATATCTCTGTTAGATCCATCTGGCCCAGTGTGTCATTCAAAGTCATTGTTTCCTTGTTGATTTTCTGTTTGGATGATCAATCCACTAATGGAAGTGGTGTGTTTAAATTATCTACTATTACTGTATTACTATTGATTACTTCCTTTATGTTTATTACTGCCTGCTTTGTGTATTTGGCTGCCCCCATGTTGGGTGCATAAATATTTAAAATTGTTATAATTGTTGGATTGCTCCCTTTATGATCATATAGTGTCCTTCTTTGTTTCTTGTTACAGTCTTTGTTATAGCCTATTTTTTCTGATATAGGTATTGCTACTTTGGTTTTCTTTTCACTTGATTTGCATGATAAATGCTTTTCCATTCCTTCGCTTCCAATCTACTTGTGACTTTAGGTCTGAAATGAGTTTCTTGTAGGCATCATATAGAGAGGTCTTGCTTTTTATCCATTCTTTCACACTATGTGTTTTGACTGGAGCATTTATTCCATTTACATTCTAAGTAAATATTAATGGGATTTGCTTATTGTCTTTTTTTTGTTTTGTTTTATGGTTGTTTTTGTAGTTCTCTGTTCCTTCTCTTGCTCTCTTCTTTCATGGTTTGTTGGCTTTCTTTAGTGATATACTTGAATTTCTTGCTCTTTAATTTTTACCTATCTATTGCTGGTTTTTGACTTGTTGTTACCATTAGGTTTGTCTATAACATCTTATGCCTATAGCAGTTTATGTGAAGCTGATGGTTGCTTAAACTTAAACCCACTCTTTACTCTTCTTCCTCCTACATTTTAGGTATATAGTGTAATATTTTACATCCTTTTATTTTGTGAATCCCTTGACTGATTTTTAATATGTATACTTATTTTTTATTATTTTTGTGGTTCCTACTAATTCCTACTTTATAGTCTTTCCTTTCTTTTCAAAGAGTCCCCTTTAACATTTCTTGTAGGGCTAGATTATTCATCATAAATTCCTTTAACTTTTGTTTGTCTGGGAAGCTCTTTCTCTCTCATGTTCTAAATGAGTATTCTTGGCTGTAAGGGGTATTCTTGGCTGTAGATTTTTTTTTTCAGCACTTTGAATTTATCGTGCCACTTTCTTCTGGTCTGTAGAACTTCTGCTGAAAATTTAGCTGAACACCTTTTATGCAACTTTTTTCCCTTGATGCTTTTAAAATTCTCTCTTTATGACTACTTTCTGCTATTTTAATTACTATGTATCTTAATGTGGACCTCTTTGGGTTAATTTTATTGGGGGCTCTCTGTGCATCCTGGATCTGGATATCCGTTTGCTTCCCCAAATTGAGAAAGGATTTATCTGTTATTTATTCAAATATATATATATATATATATATGTATATATTTAAGATTTTATTTATTTGACAGAGATCACAAGTAGGCAGAGAGGCAGGCAGAGAGAGAGAGGGAAGCAGGCTCCCTTCTGAGTAGAGAGCCCGATGTGGGGCTTGATCCCAGGATGCTGGATCATGACCTGAGCTGAAGGCAGAGGCTTTAAACCCACTGAGCCACCCAGGCACCCCTATTCAAATATATTTTATTCCCCCTTTTCTTTTTCTCCTCCTTCTGGGATCCCTGTAATGTGAATGATGTTATGATTGATGGTGTTGCTAAGTTCCCTTAATCTATTCTCATTTTTTATTAACCTTTTTTTCTTTCTTCTGTTCAGCCTAAGTGGTTTCTGTTACCCTGTGCTCCAAGTGTCTGATCTGCCTCCTTTAGTTCACTATTTATTATATCCCTTGTGTTTTTAATTTCAGTTGTTGACTTCTTTGTCTCTGAATGGTTCTTTATGTTTTCTATCTCTTTATTGAGGGTCTCACTGAGGTCCTTCTCTTTTCTCCAGTCCTTTAGGTATCTTTATGACCATTTAAATTCTCTATCAAGCATATTACTTACCTATATCATTTAATTCTCTTGCTTTGATTTTGTCCTTTTCTTTCAGATGGAACATATTCTTTGGTCCCCTCAATTTTGTGACTCTCTCTCTACTATCTGTTAGGAAAGTCAGCTAGATCTCCTGCTCTTGAAAGTACTGGCCTATGAAGAGGAGGTCCTGTAGTGCCATGCAGAGGAATATCCCCTGTTTACCAGAACCTGGTTCTTCAGGATTGTCTTCTATGTGTGTACTATGTATGTTGTGTGTGCCCTGCTGTAGTAGTCAAGTCATTTTTGCCTTCAGTCCAGTCATCTGTAATGGCTTTCCTTGCCTTTTGTGGGCTAGTTTTGTTCCCTGTTTTGTAAGTGTACAGTATGGGGCTTCTTTGGGCTTGAGTTAGGTCAGACCAAGTATTGGCCAGAGCTGTGGTAGCACCAAACTGCAGGGCTCTCTCCCTGCACTGGCCCCTTGGAGTCTTGTTGGAATTTGGAGCCTATAGTCAGACCAGATGTATATGCACCCAGGCCACTGCTGGGGCTGCAGTTGAACTGGTGTGTAGGGTTATTTTCCCCACTCCCTGTGGCATGAGTCACTTTGAAGTGTTACTGGCCCATGTTGGGGCTGCTTGCACAATGCCAGACTTGTGGCACTATGACTCCTGCCTAGGGCATGTTGTTGGGGGGAAGTCTGAAGAAGATTATGGGTGTGGGGCACTTGGTGCTTGCAAAGTTCGCCCTGGTCTGTTGTGGGGGAAGACATGTCACAGCTTGGAGAACTGCTGAGCGGGGGATTGGAGGCTTGAGTCCATAGGAGTATATGGAGGCAGGTTGCACTGTTAGCAAAGTAGGTGTTCACACTGTGCTGGTTTCTGCAAGTGTCTGCATATGTAGGGCAGGAAGCAGGGGATGAAAATGGTGCTTGTCAGCTTTTTTGTTCTTGGAGAAGCTCCTAAAGATCTCTGCCCTTCCAGCACACATTCTGAGACCAGTAAATAAACATCCTTCCTGTACACTCCAGGTGTTTTTCCAACTGCTGTTTCTGTGCTGTATCTCAGTAGGGCTATTTGTTATGCTATTTCTTTAAGGGCAGGAACTGAGTTTCCTATTACCTTCCAGGCTATCCCAGAGTAGAGCTAGCTGATTTTTTTTTTAATCCAGTGCCATTTTTAATATACCAGAATACCACAGAATTTAATATATGGATAAAAATCCTAAAGCTAGCTGATTTTTAAAGTTCCTGTTGTTAAGCCCTGCTGGTTGTAAAAACTTACCATGTTGTCTGTCTAGGTTTCAAAGCCAAATGTTATAGGGATTCATCTTCCCAGTGCAGGTCCATGCCTCTGATGCCTGGTGTGGGGTCTGTTCCTCTTCCTTCTCCATGGTTGCAGTGTCCCTCGCAACTGCAGACACAGTCTTACCAGTCACCTTGGTTCACATCTGTGTCTCTGCCCTTCCTACCATTTTTAATGTGGCATTTTCTCTATGATTAGCTATAAGGAAACTATTCTGCCAGTCTTCGGGTGGTTTTCTGGATTATTTACACTAATGTGTTACCTACGTGTATCTGTGGGACAAGGTAAGCCCAAGATCATCCTACTCTGTCATCCTTTCCTAAAGTCTCTAAGCCTAGCAAATTTAAAATATAGGTAGAATTCACAGGTGTATCCATCTGGTCCTTTTTATTTTTTGATAGTTTTTTGATTCTCAGTTCTATTTTGTTTTGAGCAATCATTCTGTTCAGATTTTCTGTTTCTTCCTGATTCAGTTTTAGATGATTTTATGTTTCTAGTAGTTTATTTCTTCTAGGTTGTCCAATGTATTGATATACAATTTTTTCACAGTTATCTCTTATATTTCTTTGTATTTCTGTAGTGTCAGACTTCATCTCTCATTTCTGATTTTATTTATTTGTTGTTTTTTTTTTCTTGATGAGTCTGGTTAAGGGTTTATAAATTTTGCTTATTTCTTCTAAGAACCAGCTCTTGGATTTACTGATTTTTTTTTTCATTATGCCGTTTATTTCTGGTCTGATATTATTTCCTTCTTTCTACTTATCATGGGCTTTGTTTGCTCTTTTCTAGTTCCCTTAGGTGTAAGGTTAGATTATTTGAACTTTTTCTTGTTTTTTGAGGTAAGCCTATATTGACAGTGCTTTCACAGCATCCCAGAGATTTTGGACAATTGTATTCTCATTTATCCCAATCTATTTTTTTTTTAATTTCTTCTTTGAGTGTTTTAATGACCTATTTCTTGTTTAGTAGTATGTTGTTCTTTCAAATTTTTTTTTCCCTTTTTTTTTCTCTTTCAATTTTTTTTTATTTTTTTCTTTATTTTAATTTCTAATGTAGTTAACATACCATGTTATATTAGTTTTAGGTATACCATAGTGATTAAACAACTCCATATATCACTTGGTGCTCATCACAAGTGCATTCCTTAATCCCCATCACCTATTTAACCCATTCCCCTACACACCTCCCTTCTGGTAACCATCAGTTTGTTCTCTATGGTTAAGTCTGTTTCTTACTATTTTTCTCTTTTTCTTTCTTCTTTTATTTCTTAAATTCCACATACAAGTGAAAATCATAGGGTTTTGGCTTACTCTGACTGACATTTTGTTTAGAGTTATGTTCTCTATCTTCATCCATGTCAAGTTTTTTTAATAATTCATCTTTAAGAAATGATTTCCAAACCTATGTTGGATTTTATTATTATATCCAATTAATTTTAAATTAATTTATTTCTTGGAGAGAAAGGGGAGTTCTGATTACTTCCTACTATGTCAGAAAGGGAGTCAAGTAAAATGAAAGCTGGGTCTTGATGGATGAATAAGAATTCACTGAGGTCAGGGGAGAAAGAGGAGATTTAAGGGAAATGGAAAACTTATGTAATCTTTGAATTTTGTTATAGATGGGAATTAAATACTTTGTCACACTTTTAGAAAGAAAAAGGTATAGTCAAGTTCTCTCTCCCATACTGCCTCCCTTGCAATTACTTTTCATTGTTTTTTCTTAGCTCTGGCATCAAATTATCACAAAACCATGCCTTTAAATCAGAATCTCCTTACTGTCAATTTAGTTTGAAGATACAATAGCTTTAATCACAGAGCATTTAGCTAGATAAAAACTCTTCAGCCATTACTCAGCAAGTTCATTTTAAATACTGTAATAGGATTTTCTTCTCAGAACTCAAAAGGCCACACTGCTATTAATTGCTTAAATTGCTATTTGATGTAGGATCTTTGCATTTCCCTCTGTGGAGGAAGTGAGTCAGAGCAAATGGAATTTCTACAATATATTCCAAAATAATATAAAGTATCTTAAAACCAGGGCAAAAATAATCTTAATGATAATGTTAGTAATTGCAGTAGCTACTAATTATGTAACACCCTAGGCACTTAACTAGGTGCCTGATGTTATTGACAGTGATAATAATTAATATTTGTCTAGTGTTAACTAAGTCCCTGACAGTATTCTAAGTGTTTTTTATACATTCTTTTATTTAATCCTGCAAAACCCTTATAAAGTATACACTATGGCTTTTCTAAAAGTCATTCTTCTTTAAACAAGAGGAAATGGAGGCTCAGAAAATTACAGAAATTGCCCAGGGTTACCAAACTAATAAATGGTATCATAGGGATTTAAACTAAAATCTCTGAGTTCAGGGTCCAAGCTATTAACTGTATCATACACACCCCTCCATATATCTTATTTGTTAACCACTCATTGTTCTCTTATTAAGCTTATGTTAAAGTAAGGTGATAGAGGTGCAGGGAAATAACTTTCCCAAATGACAGAGCTTGTTAGTGTCAGGGTAGTCATTGGAAATTAAATTGTCTGATTCCCAAGACTGTGCTCTTACCCCTCTGCCTATCTGTTTAGAACAGAGCTTCAGTGAAAATGCTATAATGGGTATTAGTGGGGAGCAACAAATAAAACTAGCTTCTTACAAGCACATATCTTAGTTGATGGGAGAAGAGATGCCCAACCCTGTAGAAAAGCCCACTTACTGCAGGTATTCTGGAATGTTCTGCAGTAAGATCAGGTTAATCCTTGAGAGCTTGTTTGGAGGTTCTAGCAGGGGAGCGCTGCTACTCGTACACCCCTGACCAAAGAAAGGTCCTTTCCTCTGCCAGGGAAGGTCATCCTCTTCGACCGAGTGCTCAGCTTCGGGAGGGATGCACATGGAGCGGTGAGGGAGGAAGGGCACACCCACCTAGCCAGCCAGATCAGCCGAATCAACCCTGTCGATCAATGGGGTGACAGATGTTGCAGCCAGATCGCCCTCACATCCAGATCAGGTTAATCCTGCATGGAAATATAGAGGTTGACTATGAGGATGCATATTATCATTTTAATAAGAAAACTATGATTTCTTTCTTCAGATGTGAATTTTGCTCCAATTTCCTTGGGTTAAATAAACCTTCATAATCTCTGTAATGTGCTATGGTTGAGGGCATCTTAAAACCATTCATAAGTTTCAAGTATTGGAAATAATATTTTAAGAGTAACAATCACCAGTGACAGACCTAGACCATTTTCCCCCACATAGAATCAGTGCTTAGGCAGCTGTAACCACCTAAAACTTCTAGTTTTAACTGTGGTTCTGAACCTTAGTTGCACATAGAATCACTGAAGGCCTTTTAAAAATATTGAAGCTGGACCCCATCCCCAGAGAGTTTGATCTCCCTTGTCTGGGGTATGTTTGGGCATTAGGATTTTCAAAATCCTCTCAGGTGGTTTTTATGTGCAGCCAAGGTTCAGAATTAATGATGCAGACACTTGAAGCCCTAAGGTTGCCGGTATGCCCTAATCAAGGATTGTAGTGCTCCTTTTCTCTACCTCACTGAACACAACTCTTCAATTTTGACAAACCATTGAAGTTTTCATTGAGTTTTACTATGTAATCTAAAATTACGTATTTGTTTTGACTTGAGTGTGAAGGCACAGGGGACCTAGGACTGTTTAGATATCAAATATTGGGAGAATATTGGAAGCATCCCAACCATTTATAGAAGATTTATGCTAGGATTCATCTATATTTGAATCAAAGTCTCTCTCGGGACGCCTGGGTGGCTCAGTTGGTTAAGCGGCTGCCTTCTGCTCAGGTCATGATCCCAGGGTCCTGGGATCGAGTCCCACATTGGGCTCCTTGCTCAGCAGGGAACCTGCTTCTCCCTCTGCCTCTGCCTGCCACTCTGCCTGTGCTTGCTCCTGCTCTCTGTCCGACATAAATAAATAAAATCTTAAAAAAAAAAAAAAAAGTCTCTGAAGTCAGCTCTGTCGCACATTCTCATTCTCATACAGATTATTACCTCAAGGATTGGTTTATGTAGTATACATAAAACAATCAAAATTCTGCAACCTAAGTAAAGCTTTGCACATTACCAACTTGCATGGGGGACCCACTTGTTGTCTGTTGGAGGTCCAGCCCAACCTGTGTTCTAATGCAGTGGCATTACTGTGGAAACACCACCATGGTGAAGGCCATCTTTGGTTTTCTCTGGGTCTTTGTCACCAGAGAGCTTTGATCTTGGGGAAATTTCTTCACCTTTCAGGAGTTCGACTGAATGATTAGTAATGATTTTTTTACCCCAAATTCTGTTTCCTTGTGTTTTAGTTGCTCATTAATGTTTTCACTGGGATAAGAACCATATCATCTACTTGTGTTTTTTTTTAAGATTTTATTTATTTATTTGACAGAGAGAGATCACAAGTAGGCAGAGAATCAGGCAGAGAGAGAAGGGGGAAGCAGGTTCTTCACTGAGCAGAGAGCCCGACGTGGGGCTCGAACCAGGACCCTGAGATCATGACCTGAGCCGAAGGCAGCGGCTCAATACACTGAGCCACCCAGGCGCCCCTCATCTACTTGTTTTGAAGACATTCTCTTCTCTGCTTTCAGGGAGTGTCTGGTCCAGCATTGTGTGAATAGCACATATCATAGTACCATGGGAAAGCATATACCAACACATGGTGCTGTGTTCTGGGGTACACTCAGAATTCTTTCTGCTTCAACCCTTCCCCTTTTTATTTTCTTCTTTTCTTTCAAGGAAGAGGAATGCTCCTGACCACTGTTTGGGTCAACTTTTCTATAGTTAGAGATTCATTGATCTAAATAAAGGAGGTATTTCAAGCACTCAGCTCTCTTACTCACTTTTTTGGGGGCACTGGTGGTAGTCCCTTTCATCAATCTGGCAAGATGTGATTTGAGACTCACTTTTGAGCCCTAAAGTAGGTTTCCTCTGCTTCAGATGTTCTTGTCTTTTGACCTTTTGTCTGACTTACCAATAGGAGAAATGAATCTTCTCTGTGGTCCAGACCATGACTCTGTGTTGGTAGTTGGAAAATAACTATCTTATGAAAACTGAGAATTAATTTACTGTACTGGTCATCACCATTCTCTACCACAATCTTGTAAAATGATTGGTTTAGCATGGGTTTCTAATATTTTTGGGTCCCTTAGCTAAAATAACCTTCTAATATACTCCTAGTTACACTATCAAGAAGAAAATTTGTTTGCTAGGCTAATGATGACCAAATGGGCTGCTTG
Organism: Taxidea taxus jeffersonii; assembly: GCA_003697995.1. Taxonomy (NCBI): domain Eukaryota; kingdom Metazoa; phylum Chordata; class Mammalia; order Carnivora; family Mustelidae; genus Taxidea; species Taxidea taxus. The sequence goes on along the minus strand of ML109876.1, from coordinate 128,400 downwards.
AGAAGGTGCCACAATAATTGCTTAATAAATATTTGTTGACTGAATTAATGAATATATAACTGGGCAATGAAATTTCTAACTACTCTGTTATCATGTTGGTAATAATAAAGTGATGCTGTAGCAGCAATCTTGTAGCTGCCAGGTAAGTTCTTTACCCATTTCCTCATCTATGCACAGCTACCACCCATATCCATTTCTGACTCATAAATAAATTCTGCCCCCCAAAGAATCAATAGGATAGATACTTAAATTTAACCCTCAATACTTTTTAAGTATTTCAAGAACATTTTTGCAGCGGTTATGCAGACATCTGGAAAAGGCAATATTTAAGTCATTTATGCAAAAACACTGCTTATGCTACATATGCAGTTTGAAATAACCGTCTTGTATTCTATATGCAAGTGGTTATTTTTATAAACCAAAGACACCTCAGCTATATCTCACTTACATATTGAAATAATAGAGTGAGAGGATCCTAAATTAATGCATTTCAGTTTATTTTTTAGTGCAGCATGCAAATTTAGAATTGGGGCAAAGCCAAAATGTATGCTAGCATATGCCTACTGGCATACCCTCTTCTTTTTTTTTTTTTTTAACTTTATTTAAGCTTTATTTAAACATATAATGTAACCTCACCACCCTCTCCCAACCCCTATTACCCCCACCCCCCTCAGTTTGTTTTATGACATTAAGAGTCTCTTTTGGTTTGTCTCCCTCCCGATCCCATCTTCTTTCATTTTTACTTTTCCTACCACCTTAACTCCCACCCCCGTTGCATCTCCACTTCCTCATATCAGGGAGATCATGTGATAGTTGTCTTTCTCCAGTTGACTTATTTCGCTAAGCATAATACGCTCTAGTTCCATCCATGTTGTCGCAAATGGTTAAGATTTCATTTCTTTTGATGGCTGCATAGTATTCCATCGTATACCCTCTTCTTACACTAAGTCGTTTCCCCATTCCTTCATCCTTTCCCAGGTAATGTTTCCCTCTACTCACTGACCGGTGGCCTCATATTCTCTCCATTCTGACTCTTATTGTAATCCTCAGTCAGGAAATTTTCTAACAAACTTTGTCATATAGAGGTGCATATAAATTTTTTTTAAGTTGAATGTATACTCTCAGAGAAATTTTCATTTAGGCAGGCAGCAAGAAGATTTTAACCAAAGAAATAAAACTTTGTGGGGGCACCTGGGTGGCTCAGTGGGTTAAAGCCTCTGCCTTCAGCTCAGGTCATGATCCCAAGGTCCTGGGATGGAGCCCGGAATTGGGCTCTCTGCTCAGCAGGGAGCCTGCTTCCTCCTCACTCTCTGCCTGCCTCTCTGCCTACTTGTGATCTCTGTCTGTCAAATAAATAAATAAAATCTTTAAAAAAATTAAAAACCTTTTATTGTGGAATTGCCCAGATCAGTAGACATGAGGAGATATGTCAGAAACAGAGTTATGGGGAAAGCTTGAAAGTTAACTTTCATGTGTATCTGAATGCAAACCTGTAATTAGATTAGGTCCATTGTGTCCTCTTCAACACATCCAGCCTGGAGACTACACACTCTGCACCTACGCAGAGGGTGCCTCTTTGTGAGTAGTTTCACAAAATAATTGGGGACATATGCTTTAGAAATAAGAGCACTGGATTTGCATATGAGCTCATATTTTCTAGCTCGTTAGGCAAATTACACAAGCTTTCTAAGCTTTTCTTCCTTTATCTGTAGAATGTAAATAGGTTAGTACGAGGATTAAAAGAAACAGTGTAAAGTACTTACTCGTACCTAGGAACCTAGAAAATGTTCGGTAAATATTAGTATGTGTTCTCTCTCTCTCTCTCTCTCTCTCTCTCACACACACACAAACACACACACACAAATATTAGTATGTGTTCACACACACACACACACACACCCCCAGAAAGTCCATCTGGCCTCTTCAGCGTTAACAGTTTAGGAAGTTAAGAATAAACATGAGAAAGCTCTAGGCAGAGCAATTAGGAAAGACAAAGAAATGAATCCAAAATGCAAGAGAGGTAAAACTGTCTGTAGGCAGATGACATGGTCTTATATGTAGAAAACCCTAAAGGCTCTACCAAAAAAAACCTGTTAAAAGTAATAAATGAATTCAGTATAATTGCATGATATAAAACCAACATACATAAGTTATATTTCTATACACTAACACCAAACTATTCAAAAAAGAAATTTAGAAAAACAATTCTGTTTGCAGTAGTATCAGCCAAAAGTTACTTAAAAATAAATCCAGAATGGGAAAAAATGTACACTAAAAATTATAAAACTTTGTTAAAGGAAATTGAAGAAGACAAATAACAAATGAAAAAATACCTTGTGGTCATCAATTGGAAAATTAGCAGGGATTATATATCCATACTACTCAAAGTGATTTAATACAAATTCAATGCAGTCCCTATCAAAATTCCAATGGCATTTCTCAGAAATAGGAAAAACTCCTGAAATTCACAGAGAAACACAAAAGCTTGTGAATAGCCAAAGCAATCTTAAAGAAGAGGAATAAAGCTAGAGGCATAAAGCTTCCTGATTTCACACTATATTACAAAAAACATTGAGCAATGGAACAGAAGAGAGAGTGCAGAAATAATTCACACATACAGTCTTTAAGAACAGTGCCAAGAGGGGCGCCTGGGTGGATCAGTGGGTTAAAGCCTCTGCCTTCGGCTCAGGTCATGATCCCAGGGTCCTGGGATCGAGCCCTGCATCGAGCCCTGCATCGAGCCCTGCATCGAGCCCTGCATCAAGCCCTGCATCAAGCCCTGCATCGGGCTCTCTGCTCAGCGGGAAGCCTGCTTCTCTTCCTCTTTCTCTCTCTCTGCCTGCCTCTCTGACTACTTGTGATCTCTGTCAAATATATAAATAAAATCTTAAAAAAAAAAGAACAGTGCCAAGATTACACATGAGGAATGGATACTCCTCTTCACTAGTTTTAGGAAAACTGGGTATCTACATGCAGGAAGATGGAATTGGACCCTTTTCTTACACTACACACAAAAGCAAAAATAAATAAGTGGGAATACATCAAACTAAAAAGCTTCTGCACAGCAATGGTGCTATGCACCTATGAAATTGGAGGAAATATTTGCAAGCCATATATCTGATAGCAAAAGACAAATAATTAAAAAAAATAGATAAAACACCTGTTAGATGTTTAAAAAAAACCACATACAAATGGCCAGCAGGTACATGAAAAGGTAAACAGTATCACTAATGATAAGGGAAATGCATATCAAAATGACAATGAGATATCACCTACACCTGCTAAGATGGCTATTTTAAAAAAAAAAGTGTTGGTGAGGATGCAGTAAGGAAAATCCTGGTCACTATTGGTGGTAATATAAATTAATACAGCCATTATGGAAAACAGTATGGAAGAGCCTTAAAATTTTTTAAATAGAGCAGTCATATGATTCAGCAATACTAGTTCTGGGTATTTACACAAAAGAATGGAAATTAAGATCTTGAAGAAATATTTGCACTTCCATGTACATTGTAGCATTATTTACAATAGCTATGATGTGGAAACCTAAAAGACCATCAGCAGACAAGTAGATAAAGAAAAGATGGTATAAAACATATTATTATTTCCACTTTAAAGAAAAGAACAAAACCTGCCACTTGTGACATCATGGATGTACCTGGAGAACATGGTAAATGAAGTAAATCAGATGGAGAAAGCCAAATACTGAATGATGTCACTTACATGTGGAATCTAAAATAGTCAAACTCATAGAAGCAGAGAGCAAAGTGATGATTATCAGGGGTTGGAGGAAAGGATAATGAGAGGCAGGGGAGTTGATGACTAGAGGGTACAGTTATGTAAGATAAATTCAGGAGACGTATACAACTTAATGCCTATAGCTAATAGTATATGTGATATATATATATATATATATATATATATATATATATATATAT
>ML109876.1:63923-120579 GCA_003697995.1 Taxidea taxus jeffersonii | reverse complement strand
GGTACCCTATGGGAAAGAGAAGGTGACTGGCTAACTAATAGGAACAAATATTTACCAAAAAGAAGATACTTGGGGCACCTGGGTGGCTCAGTGGGTTAAGCCTCTGCCTTCGGCCCAGGTCATGATCCCAGGGTCCTGGGATTGAGCCCTGCATCAGGCTCTTTGCTCAGCAGGGAGCCTGCTTCCCTCTCTCTCTCTCTCTGCCTACTTGTGATCTCTGTTTGTCAAATAAATAAATAAAATCTTAAAAAGATACTTGATATTAATTACTAATAAAATAAAAATCAAGGCCCCCCCCAAAAAAAAAGTAGCCTCAGTAGTCATGCACTAGGTGAACCCTTTATCTGTCTTCTAGGTTAGATAATTCATTTTCAAATAAAAACTGTAGGATGCCTGGGGATAGACTTCTCAGTTGTGGCAGACCTGTTTATTGTCAGACTGTTAGCCCATACCCCCTTTTTCTTTCCCAAGTTTGTTGATTCTATGATGGTTGGAACCCATTCCCACTATAGGGTCTGAAAGTGCCAAATAAAATGTTTTCCAGCCTCTCCTGTGGTTAGCGAGTGGCTTTTCAGTCATTCCTAGCCAATGAAAAGGCTGAGACACTTCTGGAAAAGGCTTTCAGCCTGATTTAAAAGAAAAAAGAAGAAGGAAACAAGGAAACGAATCTGTTCTTCCTACCTTTAGTTGCAGTTGTGGAAGAACATGCTGTATGGACAGAGGCAGCCATCTTGGAATCATGAATTGCTGAGCCTGAGATTAACAGCCCTTATGCTGAGGATATCGGAAGAGGGAATCAAAGAGAGCTGGGTCCTTGATTATTTTGTTCTACCACTGAGTTATAACTCCAGAATCCTCCACAGTGGATTTCTTGTCATGTGATTGGTTGGAACCAACTTTTCTGGTAGGAATTGATTGTGTGTATCTCTTTGCAGTTCTGCATTAGTGTGTTCATAGCATGAAATCAGTCATGTCAAGAGTACTTATACCATGGGAACTGCAAATGGTACAAATTAGGTATTTTGAGTCCTCTGGAGAATCTATTGTTAAACATTTCAGCATACCCCTGGACATAAATAAATTCTTAAGATTTAAGCCACTTTTATTTGGGTGCTCTGGTGGTTGCAATCCTGAGCCAGCTAATTGATCCACTAGTCTGGACTTCAAGGTTTATCTGTACTGTACCTAACTATAAATCAAGTAGTTGAATAGAGCTAATCCCCCTAGATGCTTGCTAATATGGGAAATTCTTTGCATTTAGGCATATATGTCTCACTACCAACAGAGAAAGCCTATTCACACCTGTCTCACTTACCTGGGACTTTTCACTCTATATTGACCTGATGGCTAGAGGCTTTGGGTAAAGCTCCTTTGATGTCTGCCCCATTGTGGCTTTCACAAATGTATAAGGATTCCAGAGAAGGGAGCTATGTGGGAAGGAGGGCTCTCCAGGGATGGCTTCCAGAAGGAAAGAAGATAGAAGCTTTATGAGCCTTTATCAGTTCCTCAAGCAGCATCTGATACATCCTATAAGTCCTTTTAGATTGGTCTGATGCACATGAAACACTATAATTTTCAAGTTGCCCATGAGCTCAAAGAGAGCATGGTCTACATTACGCTTCTCATTTCCTTTCATGGAATGATAACACTGATACCCAGTTCACTATAAGGAGAGAACCTGGGGAAGGCAATATAATGTAGGGGTAGGAACAAGCTACTGAGTTTGAGTAAACCTAAATTCCAATCTTGGTTGTTTCGTCTTATGCAAATCATGTTAATTTATAGTATATTTCCTGAGTTTTAGGAAACAGTGTTGGACTAAATGTTTTTAAAGAATCCTTCCATTTGTGAACCTATTTCCAAGAGGTGATATGCTTACACAATTTTGTAAAGAAAGTTATCATTCTTCAATTATGCAACAAGTATTTAGTGAAGAGAGTACATTAATTGCATACTATGAGCTTTGACTTAATTATATTAAGTCCGCATAACCGTGGGAAAGACATCTTGCCTGAGCATCTGTTACCTCACTTAATGAAGTGGACATAACAAATGCAGGCCCATAAGTTTGGAGGGGTAACTGATGAGATTGTGTTATGTTAAAAGTTATAAAATCTTTTTTTAAATTAACATATAATGTATTATTTGCTTCAGGAGTACAGTTCTGTGAATCATCAGGCTCACACATTTCATAGCACTCACCATAGCACATACCCTCCCCAATGTCCATAACCTAGCTACCCCATCCCTCCTACCCCCTTCCCCTCCAAGAGCCCTAAGTTTGTTTCCTGAGATTAAGAGTCATTTACAGTTTGTCTCCCTCCCTGGTCCCATCTTGTTTTATTTCCACACCCCACCCCCCACGACCCCCTGCTCTGCCTCTCAAATTCATCATATCAGAGAGATCATATGATAATTGTCTTTCTCTGATTGACTTATTTCACTTAGCATAATACCCTCTAATTCCATAAAATCTTAAAGGAGATGGTTATTAGAATCACTACCACTGCTCATAGGAGATTTTTTTCATTTTGTTGGGGGGAAAATGTCTGGCATTAACCTCTGCCCCTCTCTTCTTTGCCAATAGCCTGACAATTTCCCTTTGAGGAGAATGCTCCATTTTGTGTTTCCTTAAATAAGGCTAGTTTTTGGTGCCAGCCTCTTTATTATGGAATCAAAGGAGCTTGATTGGCAAATCACATACTCCCTTCAGGGATTTGAGTCTTTGAAAATTTAGCAAATGACTCAAAGTAGCAGTCATTGTTTGGAGGCTCATTTCACTGGAGCAACAACAGCCCCCTAAGGGCCATATCATCCCTTTCTTGTGTCCAGGGCTACAGCTTCTGTCTGATATCTTTTTAATTTGACACACAGAGATCACAAGTAAGCAGAGAGGCAGGCAGAGAGAGAGAGAGAGGAAGCAGGCACTTTGCTGAGCAGAGAACCTGATGTGGGGCTCGATACCAGGTCCCTGAGATCACGACCTGAGCTGAAGGCAGAGGCTTAAACTACTGAGCCACTAAGGTGCCCCTTCTGTCTGATATCTTCAACGCTCTTGCTTCTCGACTTTTCCCCAGCTGTTTTGCTTTTACTTGAGACACTCAGAAGCATGTTCTCACCAATAAAGATGTGGTATTTTGTTTAATCTTTAGTATTTACCTGATTTAGAAAACATAAAGAAAAAAAGAAAAACCAAAGCTGTTGAGACCAAATGGTGCAACCAATAAATCTTTAGACAATCTAATTATAACTATAAATTTTACATCAAAGGAAAAATTGTTCACATTAGTGATCATAATTGTGTCTGAAAGTCACTTAAGCAATATTAAACCATGCCCAGGCTCAGATGAGAGAGGGACATTCTCAGATGACATGGGAGCTGCTCTGAATGCTACAAGCTTGTGATGCTTCTTAAAAAAGGAGTAAGCGAGTATAAATGCAAGACAATGTCTTTGCCAAACTATCTGTAAGCATTCCCAATAGGCGCTGAAGTGAATTTCTATAAGGGACTTAGGAAACAAGTTCAGAGTTTGAATTCTATATTTATGGTTATTGGCAGAAAGAAACTTTTGTCTCTAATACAGATTGTTCTGTCCTTTAGCTGTCAGGGTGAATCAGCTGTCTACCCAACTGTCTGATTCATTGATTGCTTAACATCATTTACTAAGCAACACATGATATGCTAGAATGACATTCTCTATTGGATTTTAGACATAAAAGACATGGTGTTGTTTATTCTGGGGCAATATGGCCACTATATTTAATTTCACATTTTTTTCTTTTTTAATTAATAGACCATTTTTTTAGCAGTTTTAATTTACAGAAAAGATTAGAGTGAGAGTTCCAAAATATTCCCTTACCCTCCCTATCCACCCTTTCCTCCTATTTTTAGCATCTTGCCTCTAGTGTGCTATATTTGTTAGGGTTATGAACCTACATGGGTACGTCATTATCACCAAAGTCCATGGCTTATATTAGGGTTCACTTTCTGCTTTGTATATTCTTAGGTTTGGATAAATGTATAAGGACATAAATCTACCATGACACTGTCGCCGAGAATAATATCTTAATTGCTCTAAAATTCCCGTCTTTTTCCTAATGTTTTCTGATAAGTTTTTTTTTTTTTTTTTTTAAGATAGAGAATGAGAGTGAGAGCACAGGCTGGAGGACAGGCTCCTCACTGAGCAGGGAGCCGATGTGGGGATCTATCCCAAGACCCTGGAATCATAACCTGAGCCAAAGGCAGACGCTTAACGACTGAGCCACTCAGGCACCACTTGGAAGCTCTTTTAAATTTAGCAGGAATTATATGCTGCAAAGAGTAAGGAGATAGAGTAGTTGACATCCTTATGTTGATAGTAAGGTTTGTTGTTTCTGTTTTTTTGCAGGATCTTCTAGTTGAGAATAATAACAATATCAGCAACAAAAAGACATACTTATTAAGCTCCTAATATGTAGCAGTCACTCTGAACTTTGCACAAATTATCTAATCAAACCCTAGCAACAATTCAAGGAGTTTGACACCATTTTAATCTATAAATATGAGTGAACTGAAGCTCACAAGAATAGGATCCACCCTAACATTCATAGTGTCTCAAACTGACACAGACTGGGTGACATCTTTCCAGAAACTTTCCCCTAACATGTTATTGCCTCAGGACACCAGGACTTCACTTTAACATTCCTCCAGTTCTAAAGTATACATGTTACTTCACACATTTGATAGAATATATATACACACACACACATATACACACACACATACTCACACACATATATATGTATATATAGATTTCAGGAAAGCTTCATTATAAACTTGACTGCTTAGTTATGGGGAGCAGAAATTTAATGACTTTGCTTCTACCTTCATCCCAGGGAATGAAGAGATCAAGAATAATTTAAGACCTCCTAGGGAGCATTGTTGCCTGGAATGAGCAATTTAGGGATATGCAGCCTATATAATATCATTGGAAATTCTTGGGTACATTATCATGATACAGTATTTGAAAAGTACTGCAGAAAAATCCCGAGTTTTCTTAATTAGTTTTTCCCAACTTTTGACTGTGTGACATATGATCAACTGATTGTATTTATTAAATAATACTAATATCCAGTAGCACTGCTATTGCGCAAAGATGGGAAACAGGTCTAGAAAAGACATAGAACTGACTTGTTCCTTTTGTCCATAACTGCTTTTATTTTATGCTCAACTAATAAACAGTGATTTACACATTGTAACTATATTCAAAATATAGAGTAGACCCACATATTTCACTGTAGCATATTTATAATGGCTGTAATGTGATGTGACCATATATCATAAAATTCACCTTTTAAACGTGTATAATTCAGTGGTTTTAGTATATTTGCAGCTTTGTATTCATCACTATAATTTAGGACATTATAATCGCCTCCAAAGGAAAACCCACACTAATTAGCAGTCAGTATCTATTCCTTTCCTGCCCAAGCTCTAAGTAAACACTAGTCTACTTGTATTTTCTATGGATTTTCCTATTCTGTGCATTTTATATGAATGGAATCATACAACGTGTTTCAGTTTTTGTTTTTTCACTTAGCATAGTATTTTCCAGGTTAATCCATATTGTAACCTATATCAGTACTTCATTTTTTCTTAATTGCCAAATGACAATCCATTCTCTGGATTATCTGTCGATGACATTTGGATTTCTTTCTTTCTTTCTTTCTTTCTGTCTATTACATTACTGCTATGGATATCCATGTACAAGTTTCTATGTGGACATCTGTTTCAATTCTCTTTGGTATGTAGTTAGGAGTGAAATTTTTGATCAGATAAAAACTACTTTATTCTTTTTTTTAAATTGGGTTGTCTTTTGTTTGAGTGGTAAAAGTTCCCTGTATATACTGAGTATAAGTTCCTTATCAAATATATTATTAGCAAATATTTTTCTCCCATTTTCTGGATTGTCTTTTTACATTGTTAAAGGTGTCTTTGAAATAAGAAATATGTTAATACTGGAATTTTAATGGCCTTCAGTGTTCTGTTGATCTTTTTGGTTACTGTTGCTTGTGCTTTTGGAGCCATATCTAAGGAACCATCACCTGTCTAAGGTCATGAGGATTTACACCATGCTTTCTTCTAAGAGTTTTATAGCTTTAACTCTTACATTTAGGTCTATGGTCTATTTTGAGTTAAGTATTATAGAGAGAGTGAGGTAAGGTTCAACTTCATTTTTTCAGAAATGAATATCTAGTTTTATTAAAACAATTTTTTGAAAAAAAAATTGATGATTGAATTGTCTATCACTTTCCAAAGGCTTCTGTAACAAAGTCCCAAAAATTGAGTGGCTAAAAAAAATAGCAATTTATTGTCTCACAGTTCTGGAGACCGGAAGTCTGAAGTCAGATATTGGTAGGGTCATGTTCTTTCTCAAATTTGTAGGGGAAAATCGTTTATTGCCTGCTTTTAGCCTTTGGTCTTTGCTGGGAATCGTTGATGTTCCTTGGCTTGTATATACATCACTCCAATCTCTGTTTCCATCATCATATGGCTCTTTCCCTGTGCATATCTCTTCTCTTCCTAAAGGGACAGCCATATTGGTTTAAGAGCCAGTAGAACCTTAGCTTAACTAATTACATCTGTGATGACTCATCCAAATAAGTTATATTCTGAGGGACTGGGGGTTGGGATCTCAACATATCTTTTTGGAGGGTGGGGCACAGTTCAACCCATAACAGCCATTACTCTAGTCCTGTACCCCCAAATTCATGTCCATCTCAAGAGCAAAATACTCATTATAATCCCAAATTCCCCCAAATCTTTACCATTCCAACATCACTTTAAGTCCCAAATCATGTCTCAATATTACCAGCTCAAAGTCCCAACTCTTAATCTAAATCATTTAAATCAGTTATGGGTGAGAATCAGTATTATTCATCCTGGGACAAAAGTCTTCTCCATCTATAAGCCCATGAAACCAGACAAGCTATCTATTTGTAAAACAGAATGATAGGACCAGCATCAGGAAGACATTTCTATCACAATAGGAAAAAATTAGAAAGAGGAAAGCAGGGGGCCTCAAACAAGTCCAAAGTTCACCAGAGCAAATTGCATTAGATTGGGATCTAGAATAATCCTCTTTGGCTCAATGTTCTGTCTTCTTGTGTTGAACGTAAGCAGTCTCACCCTTCAAGCTTACTGGGGCATTGGCCTTACCTTCTTAGCCTTAGGAGGTCCAATTGGCAGGCCTCTGCATCCATGGTTCTGATCTCAGGTTTACACTTCCTTCATTTCATCCTCTCTATTCCTTTCAGTCCAGGTTGGCAGTATTACTGCTCCTTTAAAACTTTCAAAAATCTTGTTGTGCTTCCATGTAATTTATGGGAGTCTAAGATATCAACATGAAAGTCCTCCATGGCTCCTTCCTAGTTAACCACATCTCTGTTTCTGGTTTCTGCTGAAATGGCTGATTGGACCCAGGTCTCACACACCTCATCTCTTTAGCAAATGGGTGTTCAGTGATACCTTTGGATCTGTTTCCAGAATACTGGATAAGCTTAAAATCTTCCAAGTTCTCAAGTACTGGTTCCTTTTTGCTTAATAATTTATTCCCCTATTTATCTCTCCTCTGTCACATTTCATTACAAGCAGCAAGAAGAAATAAGACTATAGTTTTTACATTTTGCTTAGTAATCTCCTCAGCTAAATATCCAAGTTTATCATTTGCAAGTTCTGTATCCCACCCAATAGGAAAACAGGTTCTCTGCCACTTTATAACCAGGATAGCTTTTCCTCCAGTGTTGAATAACCTGTTCCTCATTTACTTAACCCCTACACTCACCGCTGATGTTCATATTTCCAGTGCCATTCTGTTTATGATAATTTGTATATTCTCTAAGATGATGGATACTTTCAGAATTTCCTTTTTGTGTTTGGCTTCCAACAGTTTGACTCCTATATCTAGTCTACTGTCTTTGAGGGTTCCTATATGAAGTTTATTGAAATTTTAAAAAATATATTTTATTTATTTATTTGACAGAGCACTTGAGAGAGCACAGGCAGGGGGAGCAGCAGAGGGAGAGGGAGAAGCAGGCTCCCCACTGAGGAAGGAGCTCAGTGCCAGGCGCAATCCAGGGCCCTGGGATCATGACCTAAGCCAAAGGCAGAGGCTTAACTGACTGAGCCACCCAGGCAGCCCTGAAATTTGGTGAATTTCCTGTGTATTACTGTATTTCATCAATTTGGTATATCTTCAACCACTATTTCTCAAATATTCTTTCTACCCCCTTGTCTCTTTCTCCTCTTTCTGAAATCCACATTATGTGCATGTTGGTATGCTTAATATTGTCCCATAGATATCTAAGGTTCTTTTCATTTTCTTCATTTTTCTTTTAGTTCCTCAAATTGGATATTCACAATGGATAAATCTTCAAGGTGACTGATTTTTTTTTTTTTCTTTTGCCTGCTCAGGTCTGTTCTTGAACCAGTCTAAGCAATTTTTTTCATTTGAGTTACTGTACTTTTTACCTGGAATCTCTACTGGTTCTTTTTTTATAATTTCTTTTTCTCTTGATACTCTTTATTTGGCAAGATTTTGTTCTCATACTTTAATTCTTTAGCTATTTTTTTAAGGATTTTACTTACTTATTTGACAAAGAAAGAGAGGGTGAGAGAGGAAATACAAGCAGGGGAGTGGGAGAAGGAGAAGCAGGCTTCCGGTTGAGCAGGGCTTGATCCGAGGACCCTGGGATCATGACCTGAGCCGAAAGCAGACGCTTAATGAGTGAGCCACTCAGCCATCCCTATTTTTTTTCTTTTTTTCCATGTATTTATAACAGCTAATTTGTAGTCTTTGTCTAGTAAGTCTAAATATAGATTTGTATTTGCTACTTTTTCCTGTGTTTGGGCCATATTTTTCTGTTTCTTCACATATCTCATTTTTGTTATTTATATTTTTAATTAATTTTTATTTATTTTCTTAAATCTCTGCACTCAATGTGGGGCTCCAACTTAGAACCCTGAGATCAAGACTCACATTTCCAACTGACTGAGACAGCCAGATGTTGTTGTTATTAAAAACTAAACAGTTAAATAGTAATATGACAGCTGTGGGAAATCAGATCCTTTCCCCCTCTTCTAGGGTTTGTTGTTACTGTTTTATGTTTGTTGGTTTCATTTTTGTTTTTTTGGTGTTATTCTTACTGTTTCTGTTGTTTATTTTTTGACTTTTTTGGAGTGATTCTGTAAAGGCTGTATTCTTTCATTGATGGCTAATTATGTCTATATTCAATTAGTTTAATCAGTTAATGATTGAACAGTTACATTCTTTTCCTTAAAAGCCTTAAACAAAACAAAAACAAGTCTTTACTTCCCACTTTTATAGGACCTCAAGCTGGGCTGGTGGTAAGATATTACACCATTTTCAGGTTTTTCCTGAGTATGTGTATAGCTCTGAACATATGTATGGCCTTGTATATTCCTAGGAATATATCTAAGCTTCTCAAGGGTCGCAAGCTACAACTCATTCCCAAATTTTGCTTTTAAGATTTTGGTGATTTTTCTTGGTTGACTCATCTGATATTCCTGCCTCAGGCATCTGTGATGTTAATCTATTGCCACTGATTGTTTTTGACATATGCTCTAGGATAGGGCTTTCCCACTGAGCAAACTCTAAGTCAAAATATGACAAATTTTGTGGATGGATTTTTCTAGGGATCTTCCAGACAGATGAAATAATGAAAATTACCTTGGGGTGGAACTTTCTGGAAAGCTTTCAAATCTGTCTAGTGCCTATTAGGCTGATTGTTTTCACAGCTATAGTGCTTGCAAGACTTTTCATTTTCAAGGCTATATTGGACCTTATGACAGAGAAATGGGAGTAGAGTTAGTTTAAGTGACACATATTTAACTGCTCTTATTGAAATTCAGTCACTTTTTTAAAAATTGTATTTATTTATTAGAGAGAGAGAAGGATAGAGAAAATGAGCATGGGGGAGGGGCAGAGGGTGAGGGAGAAACAGATTCTCTGCTAAGCAGCTAGTACTTGATTTCAGGACTCCAGGATCATGACCTGAGCTAAAGGCAGATGCTTACCTGACTGAGCCACCCAGATCCCCCAAGATTCAGTCAGTTCTGTTGAATAAGCACTCCTTGGGTTTTTTAAGCTTTTGGTTAATTTATGGAGTTCTGAACAAGACAATTTTGGGCACTGTTTTCATTGGTTTGTGGAGAAGAAAATTTGGGGTATTCCATACTCTGACTTTGCAAAAGTCTTTTGTCCTCCCATTATTGATCCTTACATGAATTATATCCTTTAGGTAGAATAAATATTGTTTTGATTTTATAGATAAGGAAGTATCAGAAAAATCCATTGCTAGTGATTTTCTCAGTCTTGATTACTAACAATGAAATTATGAATCATGGAATTATGAATCCTAATTGAAACCCTGATTCCCAGAGTCTAACCTCAGTGTTCCTTCCATTATACATCCAATGGTTTTCAGCTCATTCCAAAGTAAGTGGGAATCATTGGAGCTGTCTCTACTTAATATAGTCTGAGCTCAGTGCTTCTCCCTTTCTTTTCAATTTCACTTCAAAATAATGTACTGGAAAGTCTTGGGATAAATGGTGATGACTGAAGCTTGTTTTCATACCTATTGCTTTTCCAATGCAATGAATAGAACTTACCTAAGGCTCTTTCTGAACTGTTACCTATTCATACTCTATTATGACTCAAATATTTTCATGAAATAAGCATATATAAATACTTCATCTTCTATCTAAAAGAGCAGTTGAACATTTCTTTTTTTGCAAATATCCCTTGAATTTTTATCAGCATAGCCAAGGAGCTCATTGAGTATATGAGCTCACTGAATATATTCCTAAAATTAGTGTCTTTGAGATTATGCGGCCTTTACATCTCTTATGACCTTTTTTCTCTTTGGTTCCGAACCTTCTCATTTTCTATTGAAAAGTGTTAATAGAATTTATAATGTAGATTCAAGTTAGTTTACTAGGTGTATTTTCTTCTTTCATAATTGTAGGTATGTCTCACCAGAGCTGAATTCCAGTTTTATTGGACTGCTCTCCATTCTCTGAATAAATCATTAATTTTCATGCTTTTTATTAATGCTGTGTTACTTTTACAGATGATCCTAGCTTCTCTTAATTACCGCATGAACTCATGATATAGAGGTAACTCAGGATTTTTTGTAAAAATAATATTTAAAAGATTAAGATATAGTAATGAATTAAACAAATGTTGATATCTTGCCATGGTCTTAACAATTGCTAATAATTTTCCAGTTTAGTCTGTTTTTAAGAAAAAATCCTGTTTGGGAAAATCACATATGCTCATTATAGTGAATTCAAATAATGAAGCAAAATACAAAGAGAAATTAAAAAACAATTTTAACAATTTTTATATTTTATAAATCAATTTAATCTTTAAATTCATCACTGCTTATAACCAGTCCTTTTATGTCTTTTAAATTTAACATATCTCTTTATTTAAATTTAAATTTTATTTAGTCCTTAAGTGGCTGTATTCCAGTGTGAAGTAATTTTTTTTTTTTTAAGATTTTATTTATTTATTTGTTAGAGAGAGGGAGAGAGCAAGCACAGGCAGACAGAGTGGCAGGCAG
This sequence comes from Taxidea taxus jeffersonii, assembly GCA_003697995.1. NCBI lineage: Eukaryota > Metazoa > Chordata > Mammalia > Carnivora > Mustelidae > Taxidea > Taxidea taxus. The sequence continues at coordinate 108,957 of ML109876.1, read as the reverse complement.
AGGCAGAGGGAGAAGCAGGCTCCCTGCCGAGCAAGGAACCCGATGTGGGACTCGATCCCAGGACGCTGGGATCATGACCTGAGCCGAAGGCAGCTGCTTAACCAACTGAGCCACCCAGGCGTCCCTTTTTTTTTTAAGAAAAACTCAGGCTCTATCATATTTGGAAATATCAGGTAGTTTCCACTGTATTTGATGGGCATTTTGCTGTGTGTAATATTTTTCTGTCACACTATTGTTCCTTCAGAATTTATGTGCATTTCATACTCTCTTCTGGCATTGAATACTTTAGAGAAATATTAAATGAATCTACTATTTCTTCCTTGACATTTGTCTTCTATGTCTGGATAACAATAATTATAAGAATAATTATAATAATTTCTGTTTTCCTAGAGGTTCAATAGCTTACCCGGTTTATGTCTGGTATTAAGTGCTCTGTTATATTTTTTCATGGAGTACCATTTGATTATATAGAAGAGTCAAGGATTTTTTAAAAATTCAGGTATTTTTTTCTCTTTTTAAAAATCTTTTGGGGGAGAATTTTTGTTATATAATTTAAATTTATTTTACATTACATTTATTAATCTCTATTTCAGCAGCATTAATTATACTTATAATAGATTATATGTTATCTTTTTTCTATGCCTGTTTTTTTTTTTAGTTACACTATTCTTTGTCTTAAAAAAAAAAATACTGCATTCGGTCTCTATCCTACTATTGTAAGATTCTTCTTCATGCCAGTAGTTCCTTTTCCAACACCATTTCTTTTTCTAATATGTTTCAGTTGCACTTATTTCCCTACATTCAGAAACTACCTTTTAATTTTATTTTCTTGCTCTATCATGTCACTTTTGAACTTCCATTTTATTGACTTTGGTCTCATAATTAAGCTCTTGTTTTAATTAATATCTTTACTAAGTAGTTCTATTGTTCCTCTAATTATGAAAAATTAATTTCTAATTTGGGATAATATTTTTTCTAGTAGAAGTAGAAAGTAGAAGTACTTCCAAGTAGAAGTACTTTGTTTTTTATTTTATTTATTTTTATTAATATATAATGTTATTATTTGCTTCAGGTGTACGGGTCTGTGAATCGTCAGTCTTATACATAATTCACAGCACTCACCATAGCACATACCCTCCCTAATGTCCATCACCCAACCCATTCCTCCCTCTTCCCTCCCCTCCAGCAACCCTCAGTTTCTTTGTTTTTTAATTAACTAATTAATTTATTTTTTATTTAAGCTTTTTTTATTTAAACATATGACGTAACCCCACCACCCTCTCCCAACCCCACTCCCCCCCACCCCCCTCAGTTTGTTTTATGACATTAAGAGTTTGTCTCCCTCCCGATCCCATCTTGTTTCATTTTTTCTTTTCCTACCACCTTAACCCCCACCCCCGTTGCAGCTCCACTTCCTCATATCAGGGAGATCATGTGATAGTTGTCTTTCTCCAGTTGACTTATTTCACTAAGCATAATACGCTCTAGTTCCATCCATGTCGTCGCAAATGGTAAGATTTCACTTCTTTTGATGGCTGCATAGTATTCCATTGTATATATATACCACCTCTTCTTTATCCATTCATCTGTTGATGGACATCTAGGTTCTTTCCATAACTTGGCTATTGTGGACATTGCTGCTATAAACATTCGGGTACACATGCCCCTTTGGATCACTACGTTTGTATCTTGAGGATAAATACCCAGTAGTGCAATTGCTGGGTCATAAGGTAGCTCTCTTTTCAATTTTTTGAGGAACCTCCATGCTGTTTTCCAGAGTGGTTGCACCAGCTTGCATTCCCACCAACAGTGTAGGAGGGTTCCCCTTTCACCACATCCTCGCCAGCATATGTCATTTCCTGACTTGTTCATTTTAGACATTCGGACTGGTGTGAGGCGGTATCTCATTGTGGTTTTGATTTGTACTTCCCTGATGCCCAGTGATGTGGAGCACTTTTTCATGTGTCTGTTGGCCATCTGGATGTCTTCTTTGCAGAAATGTCTGTTCATGTCCTCTGCCCATTTCTTGATTGGATTATTTGTTCTTTGGGTGTTGAGTTTGCTAAGCTCTTTGTAGATTTTAGATACTAGCCCTTTATCTGATATGTCATTTGCAAATATCTTCTCCCATTCTGTCAGTTGTCTTTTGGTTTTGTTGACTGTTTCCTTTGCTGTGCAAAAGCTTTTGATCTTGATGAAGTCCCAATAGTTCATTTTTTCCCTTGCTTCCCTTGCCTTTGGCGTTATTCCTAAGAAGAAGTTGCTGCGGCTGAGGTCGAAGAGGTTGCTGCCTGTGTTCTCCTCAAGGATTTGGATGGATTCCTTTCTCACGTTGAGGTCCTTCATCCATTTTGAGTCTATTTTCGTGTGTGGTGTAAGGAAATGGTCCAATTTCATTTTTCTGCATGTGGCTGTCCAATTTTCCCAACACCATTTGTTGAAGAGGCTATCTTTTTTCCATTGGATGTTCTTTCCTGCTTTGTCGAAGATTAGTTGACCATAGAGTTGAGGGTCTATTTCTGGGCTCTCTATTCTGTTCCATTGATCTATGTGTCTGTTTTTGTGCCAGTACCATACTGTCTTGATGATGACAGCTTTGTAGTAGAGCTTGAAGTCGGGAATTGTGATGCCACCAACTTTGGTTTTCTTTTTCAATATTCCTTTGGCTATTCGAGGTCTTTTCTGGTTCCATATAAATTTTAGGATGATTTGTTCCATTTCTTTGAAAAACTTGGGTGGGATTTTGATAGGCATTGCATTAAATGTGTAGATAGCTTTAGGTAGCATAGACATTTTCACAATATTTGTTCTCCCAATCCAGGAGCATGGAACATTTTTCCATTTCTTTGTGTCTTCCTCAATTTCTTTTATGAGTACTTTATAGTTCTCTGAGTATAGATTCTTTGCCTCTTTGGTGAGGTTTATTCCTAGGTATCTTATGGTTTTGGGTATAATTGTAAATGGGATTGACTCCTTAATTTCTCTTTCTTCTGTCTTGTTGTTGGTGTAAAGAAATGCAACTGATTTCTGTGCATTGATTTTATATCCTGACACTTTACTGAATTCCTGTACAAGCTCTAGCAGTTTTGGAGTGGAGCCTTTTGGGTTTTCCACATATAGTATCATATCATCTGCAAAGTGCGATAGTTTGACTTCTTCTTTGCCGATTTGGATGCCTTTAATTTCTTTTTGTTGTCTGATTGCTGAGTCTAGGACTTCTAGTACTATGTTGAATAGCAGTGGTGATAGTGGACATCCCTGCCGTGTTCCTGACCTTAACGGAAAAGCTCTCAGTTTTTCTCCATTGAGAATGATACTTGCCGTGGGTTTTTCATAGATGGCTTTGATAATATTGAGGTATGTGCCTTCTATCCCTACACTTTGAAGAGTTTTGATTAGGAAGGGATGTTGTACTTTGTCAAATGCTTTTTTAGCATCTATTGAGAGTATCATATGGTTCTTGTTCTTTCTTTTGTTAATGTACTGTATCACATTGATTGATTTGAGGATGTTGAACCAACCCTGCTGCCCTGGAATAAATCCCACTTGGTCGTGGGGAATAATCCTTTTAATGTACTGTTGGATCCTATTGGCTAGTATTTTGGTGAGAATTTTTGCATCTGTGTTCATCAAGGATATTGGTCTGTAATTCTCTTTTTTGATGGGATCCTTGTCTGGTTTGGGGATCAAGGTGATGCTGGCCTCATAAAATGAGTTTGGGAGTTTTCCTTCCCTTTCTATTTTTTGGAACAGTTTCAGGAGAATAGGAATTAATTCTTCTTTAAATGTTTGGTAGAATTCCCCTGGGAAGCCATCTGGCCCTGGGCTTTTGTTTATTTGGAGATTTTGGATGACTGTTTCAATCTCCTTACTGGTTATGGGCCTATTCAGGCTTTCTATTTCTTCCTGGTTCAGTTTTGGCAGTTTATATGTCTCTAGGAAAGCATCCATTTCTTCCAGATTGTCAAATTTGTTGGCATAGAGTTGCTCATAATATGTTCTTATGATTGTTTGTATTTCTTTGGTGTTGGTTGTGATCTCTCCTCTTTCATTCATGATTTTATTTATTTGGGTCCTTTCTCTTTTCTTTTGGATAAGTCTGGCCAGGGGTTTATCAATCTTATTAATTCTTTCAAAGAACCAGCTCCCAGTTTCATTGATTTGTTCTATTGTTTTTTTGGTTTCTATTTCATTGATTTCTGCTTTGATCTTTATGATTTCTCTTCTCCTGCTGGGTTTAGGCTTTCTTTGTTGTTCTCTCTCGAGTTCCTTAAGGTGTAGGGTTAGGTTGTGTATTTGAGACCTTTCCTGTTTCTTGAGATAGGCTTGTATCGCTATATATTTTCCTCTCAGGACTGCCTTTGCTGTGTCCCACAGATTTTGGACCGTTGTGTTTTCATTATCATTTGTTTCCATGGTTTTTTTCAATTCTTCTTTAATTTCCTGGTTGACCCATTCATTTTTTAGAAGGATGCTGTTGAGTCTCCATGTATTTGGGCTCTTTCCACATTTCCTCTTGTGATTGAGTTCTAGCTTCAGAGCATTGTGGTCTGAAAATATGCAGGGAATGATCCCAATCTTTTGATACCTGTTGAGACCTGATTTATGACCCAGGATTTGATCTATTCTGGAGAATGTTCCATGGGCACTGAGAAGAACGTGTATTCTGTTGCTTTGGGGTAGAATGTTCTGAATATATCTGTGATGTCCATCTCGTCCAGTGTGTCATTTAAGACCTTTATTTCCTTGTTGATCTTTTGCTTGGATGATCTGTCCATTTCAGTGAGGGGTGTATTAAAGTCTCCAACTATTATTGTATTCTTGTCAATGTGTTTCTTTGATTTTGTTATTAATTGGTTTATATAGCTGGCTGCTCCCATGTTAGGGGCATAGATATTTAAAATTGTTAGATCTTCTTGTTGGACAGACCCTTTGAGTATGATATAGTGTCCTTCCTCATCTCTTATTATAGTCTTTGGCTTAAAATCTAATTGATCTGATATAAGGATTGCGACCCCAGCTTTCTTCTGATGTCCATTAGCATGGTAAATTGTTTTCCACCCCCTCACTTTCAATCTGAGGTGTCTTCAGGTCTAAGATGAGTTTCTTGTAGGCAGCATATGGATGGGTTTTGTTTTTTTATCCATTCTGAAACCCTGTGTCTTTTGATTGGGGCATTTAGCCCATTTACATTCAGGGTAACTATTGAGAGATATGAATTTAGTGCCATTGTATTGCCTGTATGGTGATTGTTACTGTATAATGTCTCTGTTCCTTTCTGGTAATACTTTTAGGGTCTCTCTTTGCTTAGAGCACCCCTTTCAATATTTCCTGTAGAGCTGGTTTGGTGTTTACAAACTCTTTCAGTTTTTGTTTGTCCTGGAAGCTTTTAATCTCTCCTTCTATTTTCAATGATAACCTAGCTGGATAAAGTATTCTTGGCTGCATGTTTTTCTCCTTTAGTGCTCTGAATATATCATGCCAGTTCTTTCTGGCCTGCCAGGTCTCTGTGGATAAGTCTCCTGCCAATCTAATATTTTTACCATTGTACGTTACAGACTTCTTGTCCCGTGCTGCTTTCAGGATTTTCTCTTTGTCGCTAAGACTTGTAAATTTTACTATTAGATGGCGGGGTGTGGGTCGGTTCCTACTGATTTTGAGAGGTGTTCTCTGCGCCTCCTGGATTTTGATGCTTGTTCCCCTTGCTATATTAGGGAAATTCTTTACAATAATCCTCTCCAGTATACCTTCTGCCCCTATTTCTCTTTCTTCTTCTTCTGGAATCCCAATTATTCTAATGTTGTTTCGTCTTATGGCATCACTTATCTCTCGAATTCTCCCCTCGTGGTCCAGTAGTTGTTTGTCTCTCTTTTGGTCAGCTTCTTTTTTCTCTGCCATTTGGTCTTCTATATCACTAATTCTGTCTTCTGCCTCACTTATCCTAGCAGTAAGAGCCTCCATTTTTGATTGCACCTCATTAATAGCTTTTTTTATTTCAACTTGATTAGAGTTTAGTTCTTTTATTTCTCCAGAAAGGGTTTTTATTTCTCCTGACAGGGTTTCTCTAATATCTTCCATGCCTTTTTCGAGCCCAGCTAGAACCTTGAGAATCATAATCCTGAATTCCAGATCTGACATATTACCAACGTCTGTATTGATTAGGTCTCTAGCCTTTGGTCCTGTCTCCTGCTCTTTTTTTTTGTGGTGAGTTTTTCCGCCTTGTCATTTTGTCCAGATAAGAATCTGTTGTTCTCCTTGTTAAGTGAACTTGGTCTTGGCTGGATTTCTTTGATCTTCTGGGGGAGGGGCCTGTTGTAGTGATTCTCAGGTGTCTTTGCCCCAGGCGGAGTTGCACTGCCCTTAGCAGGGGCCGGGCTAAGTACTCCTCTCAGGTTTGCTTTCAGGAGCTTTTGTTCCCTGAACGCGCTTTCTGTAGAGTTCCGGAGGACGGGAATGACAATGGCGGCCTCCCAATCTCCGGTTCAGAGGAGCCGAGAGCTAGGGGCCCCAGTCTTCAGTGCGCCTTCAGAGAAAAGCGTTTAATCACTCCTGTCTCCCCAGCCTCCGGCCGCACTTGGAGAAAATCGTGCATAATCAGTCCCGTCTCACTGGCTTCTGGGAGCCCTCCGAGCTCACCCAGCCTGTGACCAAGCGTTTCTGTCTCTGGCAGAGTCCCACCTGGAGTCTCCGAACCCCGTAGATCCCTGAGCTCTCCCGGGTCGGAGTTTCCCCGGATCTTGTGGGGACCCCTCGCACAGAGCACCGGCCAGTGCCACAGAGCACCGGTCCGTGTCACAAACCACTAGGAAATCTCGGCTCTGTCTCTGCAGCCGACTTCCCCGGTCTAATACCTGTGAGCTCTGCGACACTCAGACACCCCCGATCCTTCTGTGACCCCGCGGGACCTGAGTCCACGTTGTCCCCGTGAGGTCTTCACCCCAGTTTAGCCTCTGGAGTGATGTCCCTCGGTGGAGCCGACTTTTAAAAGTTCTGATTTTGGGGTACCTGGGTGGCTCAGTGGGTTAAAGCCGCTGCCTTCAGCTCGGGTCATGATCCTGGGGTTGTGAGATCGAGCCCCGCATCGGGCTCTCTGCTCTGCGGACAGCCTGCTTCCTCCTCTCTCTCTCTGCCTCTCTGCCTACTTGTGATCTCTATCAAATAAATAAATAAAATCTTTAAAAAAAAAAAAAAGTTCTGATTTTGTGCTCCGCCGCTTGCCGGGAGCCAGCCCCTCTCCCTGGGGTCTATCTTCCCGTCGCGTTGGATTCACTTTTCCGCTGGTCCTACCTTTCAGAAAGTGGTCGATTTTCTGTTTCTAGAATTGTTGTTTTTCTTCTCTTCGATCTCCTGTTGGATTTGTAGGTGTTCGGAATGGTTTGATAGGCTATCTAGCTGATCTCCTGCTGCCTGATGTCGTCTCAGCCTCCTACTTCTCCGCCATCTTGACTCCTCCTGTGTGTTTCCAAAGTTTTATAGGAAATAATGGGTGGAGTGTGCCGTAGAACCCAGATCTTGTGCACTCCAGATCCAGTCACATCTTTTCTTAAGTGTGTATTAGAAATTTCACATGAATTTTCCTCTCTGGTTTGGTTCCAAAGTTGGGATCTGAGCTTTGAGACCTATAAACACGCTTCTTCCTAACTCACACCATGTTACCACCAGGCTGATAGTCTCATAGCCCCTGATGAGAGATGAAGATCACAAGACTTCATCCATACAAAACTAATCCCTCTGGCTGAAAGAGGAATGGGCTCAACAAATGGGAATTTTTTTTTTTTTTTTTGAGCAGAGTTGACATACAAGGTTATATTGGTTTCTTGTGTAAAACAGTGATTCAACAAGTTTATACGTGCATACGTTGGAAGACTTAATATTGATAAAATGCCCATATCACCCAAAGCAATCTATAAATTCAAAAGCATTTTTCACAAAGCTAGAACAAATAACACTAAAATTTGTATGGAACCATAAGTAGCTAAAACAATCTTAAGAAAGAAAAGCTGGCAGTATTACAATTTCAGATATTGAGATATACTACAAAGCTATAGTAATTAAAACAATACGGTAGGCACAAAAAGATTTAGATTAATAGAACAGTATAGAGAGAGCAGAAAGAAACTCATGATTACACAATGAATCTAAAACAGTTGCGATTTTGAACTGTAAAAACAGAGTAATAAAATTTGAGTAAAGATAATACTGAAATCTAGGTCAAATTCTCAAATAACAGAAACAAAAACAAAGTGCTAAAATAACTCCAAGCATGTGAAAACAAACTGCAACTATTATTATTGAACTGGATGCTTTTCCTTATATACTTCAGTTCTTATATCACTTTTTAAAAAATATTTTTCAAATATTTATTTATTTGACAGAGAGAGAGTGCATAAACAGGGGAAGTAGCAGACAGAAGGAGAAGCAGGCTCTCTGCTGAGCTGGGAGCCCAATGTGGGATTTGATCCCAGGATCCTGGGATCATGACCTGAGCTGAAGACAGCCACCTAACTGACTGAGCCACCCAAGCACCCCTATATATCATCATCTTTTAAATAATATATACACAATGGGAAAGTTTCCAATTCCAGTGACTTTTAAAGTGCTTGTGGGGGACTTTGGTAAATACTTTTTTTTTTTTTTTTTTTTAACCTGTCCACGCACTTCTCTCCAACCCAAATGCAACAGCTTTGGAAATAGACACTATGGTCACCAAAGGAACATGAGAAGAGCCCAGCCAGTCATTCCTCGGACTGTGGTAGTGGTGGACATGGGATCCATAAGGGGTCAATAAATGTCCTTTAACAAGACCTTTGGAAAAGAAAGCTCTGTTTAAGCCTTAGTTACTTCAACAAAGAGGCAGTCAGGCAGAATATTTCCACTGACCCAGAAAAACCTTTGTTTAGAATGAAGCTGAGTAGGGCCAGGCTGACAGGTAGCTACATGGAAGAGAGAAGAAAAGTCTGGTGATATGAGGTCCTATGTTCTAGACCCTGGGCCTCCAGATCCAGACGGTGTGATATGTCAAACATTTGGACTTTATCTAGCAAGACTGGAGGGACTGTAGCATGACCTTGTGCACTAGGCCTCATTTCTTCCTCCTGTTTGAGCTAGAGGGGGTCTCTACTTATTAGGAGGGGATTTTCCTAAACCTAGGGGTTGATGGCCAAGAGTGCAATGTGGTATCAGAGATAGAATGGGGAAAATGTAGAGGGGATGAGGGAAAGAATGGCTATACAAAATTAATTCAGTCAACCCAGAATTTTTCTAAGCACTAGAGATTCACTAGTAAATAAGGACAGAAAAAGTCACTGCCATCCAGTCTATTTTTTAAGAAGTGATGAGTTCTATAAAGTAACTGTTAGTCAAAGGAAGGCCTTTCTAAAGAGGTATTTAAGCTGTTACCTGGATGACAAGAAGGAGAAATCTAGGTAAAAATCTAGAGACAATGAAAGTATTTCTGGGGGAGGAAATAGCAAGTGCAAATGTCCTAAGCAGGGGGAAGTTTGGCATATTTGAAGAACAAAAAGAAGGCTGGTATGGATGAAAGGCAATATAGTGTAGTGTGAGGGTTTTCAACATCAATGCTGCTGATACTTGGGGCTGGATAATTTAAAGAGGAAGCAACGTTATAGTTAATTAGAGATAATATGAAATACTCTGTGATACTCAAGAGAATCAACTGAAAAATAAGAAATGTATAAGATCTATGGAAACAAAATTACAAAACATTCCTGAAGGAAAACTGAAGTCACAAAAAATGGGAAAGCACGATACATGGTTTACGAAGACTTGATATCAAAAGGGTTTAAATTCTCCAAAGTCGGGCACCTGAGTGGCTCAGTAGTTAAGTGTCTGCCTTCAGTTCAGGTCATGATCCCAGGGTCCTGGGATCTAGCCCTGTAAGGGGCTCTCTGCTCAGTGGGGAGCCTGCTTCTTCCTCCCTCACTAGCCTGCTTGTGTTCCTGCTCTCGCTGTCTGTCAAATAAATGAATAAAATCTTTCAAAGATAAATAAATTCTTCAAACTCAATCTGTAGCTCTAATATGATTCAAATAAAAATACAGGGGACGCCTGGGTGGCTCAGTTGGTTAAGCGGCTGCCTTCGGCTCAGGTCATGATCCCAGCGTCCTCGGATCGAGTCCCACATCGGGCTCCTTGCTCCGCAGGGAGCCTGCTTCTCCCTCTGCCTCTGCCTGCCTCTCTGTCTGCCTGTGCTCGCTCTCTCTCTCTCTAACTAATAAATGAATAAAATCTTAAAAAAAATAAAAAAAATACCTACAGGATTTTGTTCTTACACTAGAAAAGGTGACTATAAAATCATGTGAAAATATCAGCAAGTCAAGAATAGTCAGAAACATTATGAAAGTATGAGGAATGAAGATAATGAGCTCTACTGGTTATTAAAACATGTACAATTTATTTATAGCAACATGATCCAGGCTCAAGAATGGATACTGATGAACAAAATAGAATCCACTAATACAAACAAATGCCAGTAGTAATTCAGTAAATAATAAAAGTAGTATCTCAAATCAATGGGGGAAATATTTTTTTTAAAGATTTTATTTATTTATTTGACAGAGATCACAAGTAGGCAGAGAGGCAGGCAGAGACAGAGAGAGGGGGAAGCAGGCTCCCTGCTGAGCAGAGAGCCCAATGCGGGGCTTGATCCCAGGACCCCGGGATCATGACCTGAGCCGAAGGCAGAGGCTTTAACCCACTGAGCCACCCAGGCGCCCCGTAATGGGGGAAATATTAAGAATTTTATGGTATTGGGATAATTGTATAGCCATCTAGAAAAATATAAATTAGATCTGAACCAACAACACTTATACAAAAATAAATTCCAAATGAATCAATGACTTAAATGTATATATAAAAAAAGAGGCCCTAAAATTACTAGGGGGGGAAACTTGAGAGAATTATTTATAACCATGGAGCATGAAGGACTTTTTAAATTAAAAGACAATATTCTGAAGCTTTAAAAGAAAATAAAATGGAATAGAGTGCCTATAAAAATTAGAAATATTCACTGCAAGATCACTCTAAGAAAAGTAAAAAAAAAAAAGTCAAGAAAAAAGTCAAACTGAGAAAAGATTTGCAACCTTATCACAAAGGACTCATTGAACATATTAAGAGCTTCTTACCAACCAATAAAGACCAGCAACCCAATAGAAAATTGGGTTATCTATTTATCATTCCCCACTTTGACATTTTTTTAGAAGCATCTAAGTATATTTTCAAAAGACTTGATAAAAAAATTTTTTTTAAATAGTGATTATTTGGACTACTGTTTGGTTATGCTTCAAAAAAGACCATTTCACATAAATACTGACTTGTGTGAGTGGGTATTTTAATAGAAATTGATAAATGTTGCGAGTTTCATAGCTGAGCTGACACAGTTTGAAAATTAGTACGTGAACTAATAAGACAGAAAATTGGCCCAAGAACTGAAGCAGCAGTTCATAACCAGGGATAATTGTAAGAACTTAAACACATTACACAACCACTTTCGCCCTTCTCCATCATCAGCTCTTAAACCAACAGAAATTCTAGAAAAGGTCTTAGACTTCAAGGAGAGGAGGAGAAAGGCAAAACTGGGTATTTAGGAAACCATTTTTAGTTCTTCAGAGGCGAGGTGATCAGAGCTGACATATGGGTTATTAAATAATAAAGCACTAAACTAGAAGTCACAAAACCTAGACTCCAAATTTATCTGTGATGGGTGATACAACACTTGGACACAAACTGAAATGATAGAATGATCTTAATATCCCCAGGATCCCAAGTATCTAGCATGGTGGGGCCTTGGCACAAAGAAAATTACCCATTCTAGTTCTTTCTCTTACCATTCTCATTCTGATGATGGTTTTGTTTACATGATGGTCTCAGTCTGATTGTGAACAGTTTGAAGCAGGTGTACTAGTTACCATTTAATGGCTCTGCATCTATCAGAGGAACAAATGTCATATTGTTTAAACAAGGAAAGTATTCTTTCTCTTTTACATTAAAAAATAACCAAGTTTAAGAAGTCCTACACCAGGGGCGTCCGGGTGGCTCAGTTGGTTAAGTCTGTCTTCAGCTCAGGTCATGATCTCAGGGTTCTGGAATGGAGCCCTGCATCGTAGGGCTCCCTACATAAGAGGAATCCTGCTTCTTCCTCTCCCTTGTCCTTCCCCAATACTTGCTCTCTTTCTCAAATAAATAAATAAAATCTTTTAAAAAAAGAAGAAATAGTAGTCCCGGGCTAGTATATTCTGCTCACAATCCTAGTGCATTGCTTGCATTTCCAAGGCTGAATCTTGATTTTGGATGGTATAAGAGCTTAAACTATCAAATCCAGTATGCATATAATTATAAATGAAAGAAGACAAACTATCCAATCCAGTCTGCATATAATTATAAATGAAAGAAGACAAAAATGAAAGATCATATATTCTATGTGGCAGTTGTCAATTTATTGCCTCTCAGCTCCAAATCTGCTTTGTGATAATCTTGACCCTGTAAATATTCCCCTTTCTTAGTTCATTCAGTATTGGTCCTACCAGTAAATGGTTTTTCGAGAACCCTGCAAATCTGTAGGAGAAAGAAGGAGCTTCCCCTCCTAGTTCCAGAGCACTGTTTTTGGTATGCATGATAGCTGGCAGATTGGCATGTGTGTCCTGGTAGCACTCACCCTGGCAGCCCTCACAGACCCACAGAGGCCTGTGGTATCCACTAGTGCGTAGACTATAACTTCCGGCAAGGTTCCCAGCCACCAGCAGGCTCTCTGTTCCTTCGAGAGCCTCTCCAACCAGGTCCAAACCTTAGGGGTGAGGGTGGAACCCTCTTTGAATTCCTATCATCTTCCTTGATCACTCAAAGCCCCGAAGTAGTAGCTGCCATTTGTATTTGCTGTTTTTGTATTAGTATTTTGTATTTTATATTGTTATGAGAATCCTTTTACCAATTTTAGCAATTTACTACCTTTTAGTCATTGATAATTCATTATATTACATTTTCTCTTAAAATTACCAATGTAGTTTCCATCTTCTGATGGGACCCTGTCTTTTGACTCTGTGATTCCACTTACATGAAATTATTAGGCAAAATTAATCTATGGTGATAGTGGTTACCTCTGGGAAGTTTATTGACTGGAACGGTCATAAGGGAGCTTTCCAGGGTTCTGGCAATAGTTTATATTTTAATCTGGGTAATGGTTTCATAAATGTATATACATGTAAAATTCCATTAACCTGCAGGATTAAGATGTGCACACCTTCCCCCATGTAAATTACTCTTCAGTCATAACAGTGGGGAAAAACTATGTTGCAAGCTAGAAGAGGAGATAAAGGGTTGGATAAATGGAACTCTTTTTGGCTGAACCAACCCTCTTTGTGCAGTTCCTTTTAATATCACACAGCAGGTACTCTGAATGCCACGGGCCTGAACAAAACAACAAAAAAAGGCCAGAATGAGCTGCAAAAAATGTTAAGTGACTGTATGCTTAGCTCAAAATCCAAGTTCTGTTAGCTAAGGAGGAAGGAAAGAGGGGATGCTGGAGTAGGCAACTCTCTCTGCCTCGACCAGTACTATATTAAATTAAATTAAATTAATTTAATTAATTAATTAATTAAAAATTTATTCAGTGATAGCCACTGAATTAAGCCTTGGGGAGGTAGCCATAGACTAACTGGCAGACCCCCAACATCACAGAACTTACGTTCTAGCACGTGGATCTTAGTAGATCTTCAAATAATGTTTATTGAATGAATACATGAATGATAAAGGAAATGAATGAAAGAACAATGTTTGTTTCAATGGGAATAAATTACTTTGGGAACCACAACCATAGCTATCGTGCTGAGAAGAGTATGTGCTTCACTAGGAACAAGTGAGCCATCTCTGAGAGGCAGGTAGGGCTGAGACGTCAGGCATATAAGTTTTAGAAAGTTATCAATCACCGCACAGAAATGACTTCTCAGTGGAGGCCAGAGCTGAACTCTCTCTATTGGAAACATAGATCAACATGTCGCCTCTTCCAGAGCCCAGTTGGAGTTTGTGGTCTCCCAGATATATATGGTTATAAATGCAATTAAATTTTTTAAAAAGCACCAACTAAAATGGCTATTAACCAAATTCTAGGGAAATACATGCTGCCCCGGAAAGATAAGAAAGCATTACACACCAAAGGCTTATCAGGAAACAGTTCACCTTGGATGAGATCTCTGAGCCTCAAGCTTGGGTTTAGCTGCAGGAGGCCCCGTACCTTTTCTTACCACCTCCTGGGACAGTTTTTGGGCTCTTATCACTGGGCAGCACACACACACCAAAATTTAATTTAAAAAGCTGAATTGGACAAGACCCACTGTCTGTGTTAAGTGTGAGCCATGAAGATGATGACAGGTTGTGGGCTTAAGGGTATCACTAGAGAGGGCAAAGGAGGACAGAATTTTGAGAGGAGAATGTTCACAGAACTCTGGGAAGAGAAGAGAGAAGGAGCAAGAGACATAATTGTTTCAGACATCAGAGCTCATAATTCAAGAGAAAATCCTTGTATAAAATATCAAATGTATAAAATGTATAAAATATCAAAGGGAGTTAGAATGGGAATGCATAGGCACTGGCTACCACATTCTTTTTACAATGGCACTTAAATGCTATATTGAGGCTTTTTTCTGAATTAGACAGAGAGTTTAATGACAAAAATAGACCAGGAGGACAATGCTGCTGCTCCCTAGGTGTGGAGCTATGAGCAATGACATCTCTAAACCCAATATTGTCAACCACGAAATGGAGGATTATAACACCTGACAGAAGTAGCAGCCAAAAAAGAAAGTTCCTTAGAGGATGATTAAACTTTATCTGCCAGATAGGTATTCATACTTAAAGAAGAGTTTACAAAGGAATCATAAATCATAAACTGCATTGCTATTTCCCATCTGGAAACGAGAAGTTCAAACAGGCAGTGGCTATTTAACAGGTGTCTCACACATAATAAAGCAGACCTTCTGTATATTTAGTCAATTCATTTTATAATGAGATGTAAATGTTCCTATAATGATGCCCAACTGTAATGGAAGTGTTTGTAGTGGGATGCTCTGGTATAAAGAATACTGAATCTACTTCTATGTATTTATTTATTCACTTATTTATATACACTCTGACTCATTCTAAAAAAAAGAATTTGAGGTGATTTGCAACAGAAACACAGTAACATGATAAAATATAAATGAAAAATGGAAAAAAAAACAGTTCAGGACAAAAATAAATTAGAAGAGCAGGTCATGACATCATGGAAAACAAAATAAAGAAATGTATTCTGAAAGGGATTGCACACTTGCTACAATTTATTTCTGAAGTTGTTTCTGAACTTCCTGAAACAAAGACAAAAGAGATGGACAGTAACATAGTTCTCATCTGAAGGGAAAAATAAAACCATACTATTTCCTCAGAAGGACAGGGAATCCAGTGATCTGAATTATAGAATGAGTTGTATCATTGTGGGTAAGACATCCAACATTTCTGGGTATTTCTGATTCTTCATAAGATGAAGAATTGAAGGATTTGCCCAGGTGACTGAGTTTTACCTCATGTTGTGAGTGGAAGGAATGTGTGCCCCTTTCAAATCCAACCTTTTGTGGGTGACCTCTTTTGTTTTCTCTGCAGGCTGAAAGCCAATTCTCAGAGTTTCCCAGGTTGGAATCCGTAGCAAGCAGACTCTGAGCTACATGTATATTAGGTTGGGACTAGACCAATTATCTATGGAAAGGAGGGGGACAGCAAGAGTGCATAAGGGCTAAGTCGAGCTATGAAGTAGGCCTGATGACAGCCATGGCTGACCCTGTGGAATCTCAGGAGTTAAAACAGCCCAAGAAAGTCAGCTCATGTTGAGCTGAAATGACTGGTATATCTACTTCCGTCATTTGCTGGATGTGTGCTACTCCAGAAAGCGACCCTGCATCAGGCAGCTCTCTAAAGCTGAGGCTGTCTCTAAAGACAATAACATCTGAAAGCATATCCAACAGCTGGAACAATACATCCTTCTTTGAAAGGGGATATGAATGGTTCATCTCCATATCCACCACAAAGAGTGACCTTCCAAGTCACAAGCTAAACATGGTTGAGTCCAACCCAGCATCCCTACCTTTCACTCTTTATACTCAACAATTTTAAGATTTACCTGTTACAGCAATGAGTTGTATTATTTCTCATACACATACACACAATCTTTAGACATGCCTAACATTTGAATAAAAAAGTCTCTAGTGATTATGCATTGTAATGAATATTCCTACTTCATTAAACTGAGTTAATGCAGAGTCTGAACAGAGCTGTGAAGTTCACAGAATTTTTCTTCAACTTTTGTTCTGTGACTTTCCCATCTTCCCATGCCCACCATCAGCTACTTTCCAATCTACTTCATAAACCAAATATGTATATTCACACTCGTTGCGCTTGCCACCTTCTGAAAATCTTTTATCATTTTCACATATTCAAAACTACTTCTAATAAAAGTTGTGAGTTTTTCCACTGGGAAACATATATTTTTAATCCCAGAAATAAAGAGATGTAACCATTACATGGAATTTCACACATACACCATGCGAGGTGAAGGAAATTTTGAGATACTGGGAACTCAACCAATCTACCAAGAAGGAATACAATTGTGTTTTTAAGATCAGCCCGCTTTTCAAATACATGGCTCCAGGCTTGAGTCCTAAACAGTCTTAGGCTATAACAGATAGGAAGTAAAATGGGGTTAATTCATAAGACTTAGCCATATTTATCTCCAAAGAGTGTTGTGGGAATTATCAGGTAGTCTTTTTCATGCCCCTGTACTTGATTCCCCTCATTGCTGGTGTTCACTGCCTGAGAACCCACATGAAGCAACACTTACCTCTGTAGCCACAGTCACATTGAGGAGGCTGGCATTCCTGGCAAGAATGCTGTACTTATAAGATGCCCAAGTGCCTTGAGATAGCAGTGCGGAGTCACTAGCAGAATGTTCTTTAGGTTGGAGCTGCTGTTCCAGATTGAAGAGTGGAAAAAGAAGCCGCAGATTCTTGAGTGAACACGGTTGCTAGACCCTCATATCCAGAAGAATCCCCTGTAAGAACAATGCCTCATGAGAAGCTACATTGATTTAGAGTATAGCTACCTCTCTATAAATGTCGGTCCTCAGTTCTTGAAATTCAGTCAGCTGGGCTTAGCCAGGCTAGGCCATGATGAAGAACCACTCTCAGGAAGAAGCATTCTTTACACATCTGTCCTTATAGGAATATACTCTCTCATTCTCCTTTCACCTAAAAATCATCATTCAAATTAACCTCAGCGGCAGCCTTGCTAGTTCCTATCCAAACACAGTTAAGTCCCAGTTTAGAGATAAGTCAGGACTTCTACTACATATATGAAGAATTTAAGAAACAGGGCAGTAATAATAATAGCATTACCAATAACAGCTAACATTTATTAAGCACTAACTACATACCAACCACTGCCCTAAATGCTTTTTAAATAATTTTTGATTTAACTACTATCAAACACTACACAAAGATATTATTCTTTTTTTACCATTAAAAAATAAGTACAGTAGAGAGAGTCAAATAACACATCCACATTCACAGATCTAGGAATTTGCTAGCACAAATATAACCCTAAAGCTTAACTTTACAATTGCTGTCCTCCACAGATAGTTACAAGTCACTGACCTTCATGTTATCATGCCCTGCTTAAAGAATTTGAGCACTCATTTCATTAGAAGTGATTAGACAAAAGGTATACAGCTTAGTTGACCCTTCAGATTTTGTACTATCTTAGATATGAAAAAAATACCCCAATAAATAAAAAAAAAAAAAAAAAAAAAAAAGGAATAATAAGTAATAAGGACTTCTACCAAGAGCAGAACATCTTTCTGGGTAGGCACCAGTATCCACCCACTGTCTTTTAGAGAATCTGAACATCTTTTTTTTTCTTCTTCTTCTTCAAGATTTTATTTCTTTATTTGACAGAAAGAGAGAGAGATCACAAGTAGGCAGAGAGGGAGAGAGGGGGAAGCAGGGAGCAGAGAGCCCAATGAGGGGCTCAATCCCAGGACCCTGAGATCATGACCTGAGCTGAAGGCAGAGGGTTAACCCACTGAACCCCAGGTGCCCCAAAGAATCTGAGTATCTTTTACACTCAAAGTCTCTTGGATCCCCAGGAGACCCTAATAAAAAGGACAGCTTAGCAAAGAAAAGCATTCTGTTTGGGAGGAATACCAGGAGTCAGGAAGACAGAAAAATAACAAGAAGGGATTGGATAACCAAGAGGGTGTGTGTCTGAAATAAACTTCATTATCTAGCCAAGTTAAGCCCTGATCCTGGATACATGTCAAGGATCTTATAGTACTCATGTATTGAACCATATCATATTCAATACCTCCTTCCAATTCCCATGCTCTGTGACTCTCCACCTTTTTCATGCTATCTTACTATCTCTGTTCCCACAACAACTCACTTAATTTCACAGTATCGGTCAGCTTTGGCTGCACCAACAACCAACGGCCAAAATCAATGGCTTATAAAACATATTTATTTCTTGTTCACAGTACATAAGGGTTACAGCGTAGGACACATGATGATTAGCTACCATCTGGTCTGTGTTGTTCTCCTAGTGGGGGACAGAAACAAAAGAAAGAGCCATTCCATGCACATTAATTAAAGCTTTTGCTCAGATGTGGTATTTGTTATTCCTGCTAACAATCCATTGGCTTAAGCAAAGGAGCCTACTTTATCCACTCTGGTTGGTGTGGGGCATGATAAGGGTGAGGAGGAAATGAATAATTGGAAGCAAAGAAGATCTGCACAAACTGAGTCACTTCCCTACCCAGTCACAAAAATGCTCTGTCTGACCATCTCAAAATGCTGTGTGCTCCAGATTTCTGTCCTTGCTGCCTTTTCTTAATCTCTTTACACATTTTCCTTAAGTCAACCTGCCCATATCCATGGTATCAGCTACCAATACTCTCACATCAGTATCTTGAGCACCACTTATCTCCTTTATTTCAGGCACAGGTTTTCCCTTTCTACTGAATATCTCTACCCAAATCCTTTCAGTAGCACAAACTCAAGTTATACAAAAAAAACCAAAAACAAAACACCCTAATTTATTGGTTTATTTATCTTGATATTCCCTAATTTGTGCTTTTCTTTCATGCTGTGATTTATCTATTACAACCCCTAGTCCTTCTGTATATTAATCATGAACACAAAGCCTTAACTCATCTTTCTCTTTCCCTAAATCCAAGCATCTCCATAGCCTCTTCTGTCTGCCCCAGCCCTCACTCCTCACTCCTACTGCCCTTGTCTGTGCCCTTGCTGTCCTCTCAGAAGTGAACCACTGTAATAGAGCTTCTAACTGGTCTCCCCTTCCCCAGCTTCTCTCTTCTAACATTCCACACTATTCCTTGAATATGACATGAGTGCTCTCATCTTAGTGTCTTTGCCCTTACTCACTGCTTCCTTGGTCTAATAGGGTCTTCCTCCAATATGCACATGGCTACTGCCCTCACCTCCTTCTAGCCTGTGATCAAATATTGTCTTATCATGATCCTTTCTCTGAATACCCCAAATAAAATACAATACTCTCCCTACAACCTAGCACTGTTTTTTTAAAATCCTGCTTTGTCTTTATTAAATGTATCAATACCTGACATATTTTATTTATATGTTCCTTGTAAGATTTGCTGTAAGCAAAGAGGGCGACAAACCATAAGAGACACTTTACCATAGGAAACAAACGGAGGGCTGCTGGAGGGCAGGAGGGTAAGGGGATGGGGTAACAGGGTGATGGGCATTAAGGAGGGCACAGGACGCAATGAGCACTGGGTGTTATAGACAACTGATGAATCACTGAATTCTGCCTCTGAAACTAATAATATTTTATATGCTAATTAATTGAATTTAATTTAAAAAATGTAAAAAAGAAAAAAATAAAGTGAGTCTGTGTAGATAGCAAAAAACAAAACAAAACAAAAAAACTATGATGCTCAGGAGCCAGGGCTGGGAGAATGCAGATTATTCCTTCTTCCAGAGAAGTGCTGACTGTGGGTTCCAGGTGATATGGGGATCTGCACCCGAGAATGCTCTCAATGACACAATCACCTGGGGGTGGGGGGCTTGCTGGCCAGGCCTCCCCTGATAGAACCAAGGTGTCCACAGGTGGGGGTTGGGAGGATTTATTTATTCATCAAGAAACAAAGTCTTAAGGAACTGGGTTTTAATTATAGAGTATCGGGCATCATGGAGGGTATGGAGGGGATGCCTTAGTGATTCTGACTCCCTGAAATCACATCACAAAGTCTACTTGGATGTTCTCAACTACCCACTTGGCTCACAACCCTCCTCTCCCCCTCCCCCATCACAGGGAGAAAGCTAAGCAATTATGAGACACGGAAATCATTCTCCTTGTGGCCATTCTAAAAAAGCAAGTTGACAAAGGCTATAAATGCCCCAGTATGTTTTTAATTCAAGCAACAAATTTCAAAAAAGTTAAATTTTTATATCATTTCCAAATCAAATCAATAGATTAGGTGCTACAAATGGAATTCAAACTATTAAAAAACCTGTAGCTTAGTCTTTGTATAAAATAAATTAGAAATTTATTTCAACATAATGTACAAGCCATTCTTGCTCTGGGCTGATATCTCTAATCTGCAGAATTTCCTTTTGAAACATAGGGATACAAAGGCAGAAGAATGAAAAAGAAAAAGAAAGAAAAAAACAAAAAACAGCGCTTAAAAATCTTCAGTGTTTTGGAAAGCTCAGTTCCCTCATTTCAGAAACCTGGCAAGGAAGTATTGATTTTCTCAGAAACAAGCAAGGATCAGCTAATTCCTTGAGGCAATTAATGGTTTTGTTATTTAACATTTGTTATTCAACAATTGTTTAAAGTTGAAGGGCTTATCATGCATTTGTTGTGAAGCACCTTTCCCAGGGGGAGAGCACTTGGATCAAGGCCAAACCACAGAAGGGAGGTGGAAACGTTAGCCTGAGCTGAAGACATATATGCTTATGGCTGGTTTCTGTGGATGAGTGAAGGATATTCCAGCCCCTGACCTTACTATCTGCTCTCAGGGTGGACCTCCTGTGCTTTGAGGAACCATTTGAGTGAGAATGAACAGCATGAATCTGCTACTGATGAAGCATTTACTAAGAAGACTAGTTTAACGATGCTCCTTTCATTGCCTGATTTTATAAATACTTCACAGCAACCTGAGGGGCAGGTATTAATATCCACATTTTCAGATACAGAGAATTTAGGTAACTTGTCCATGCTTGCACAGAGTGGAGGTAAAGTCAAACCCAAGTTTTGAATTTTAAGTCCACATTGTTTCATGGGAACTAGAATTGTCCTCATTGTAGGCAACATAGGGGAACGTATTCCTTAACTACACATCTCTTTTGAATAATTCTAATTTCCACAAGTTATTACTCAGAAGAGCTCTACAAAAAACATGTTTCTATATTTTTGCTTATAATGTGAACTTTTCCCAGAAGTTACATGAAGAGACTAAGGAAGAATCAAATAGAATGGTATACTGAATGGGATGGCAGGGACATGCTGCATTCCTATCCCCTGGCCAAGTTGCGTCTGAAAGTCACAAGAATTCCTAGTTAGGTCCGTAGACCTTCTGGAAGCTTAGGAATTCAACTGAAGAAGAAGTTGAACATTTTTTTCCATAAAGGCATAAAAGCAAGTGAATGAAGTGAGATCACAAGTTTCAGAACCTGCAAGCATTGTGATGTGACACACTGTATTTACAAGCGTGCTGTTTGTTGATTAAAATATACAGGAAAAAAAAATGTGCTGCTCAACACAGAATTACAAGAGTTCCTTTTGAGCAGGCATTCTTTCTGAGAGCTGTGCTGAAGCCATTAGTGACATATGAGAAGAAAACTAGACTTTCTGCAATTCTACATTGCCAAGAGGAGACCACTACATTACTTTCAGCAAGAGAACGGTCGTAAGAGCTCACATCAATTGCCTATCCTTCAGCAAGTATCCTGGGAATATCTCACAGGACTCCTGAGAAAACAGCAGGAAATACATCGTGATGTGGTGAACCATTCTCATGACTCAATAACTTTTTATCCTTTCCTCAAGCCAAACAGTTAAAAAGACTGCCTGCTATTATTCTTAGCTGCTGGGATGTAGCTTCCTGTTCTGTGTTTTCATCACAGGTGGTGATTGCCGAGAGGAAAAGTTGTTCAAGAAAATAACTTGTCACAAGCTAATGCGTGACTCAAGCATGGAAAGTTATTTGAAGTTAAATTCTAGAAACAGAAAGTCTTCCCTTGGGAAGATCTCAGATGTGCAGAGATGTGACCCACTATTTGAATGACTACCATCTGCCAGGCACTTTATAAATATCATTTGATTTAACATCACAACCACTATGGCAGATCCTTCTATCTTCACTTTATATGTGAGAAGGATAAGCTCAAACTTTTAAGAAATTGCTAAGATCACACAATCAGTGAGTAGTAGAAATGACTTTTTTTTAATCTTTAAATTTTTACTGAGGTATACATTCAAATAGTAATGTGCATAAACTACACTAATCTTATAGCTAATGAAATGTTACATGTATTTATGTTCATGCAATCACCATGTAACTGAGGATATAGAAAGTTGACACACTGTAGAAAGTTCTTTCTTGCCTTTTTCCATCCAACATGCAACCCAGAAGTGACCTCTACCTTGACTTCTATAAACATGGATTAATTTTGTTTGTCCTTAAACTTCATACAAATGTAGCATGACTAGCCATCCTTATTTGCCTGGAACTGAGGCAACTGTGCTAAATCTGGCACAGCTGGTCATCCTTTAAATTGAATCATACAATATGTATTCATTTCTGTTTTGTTTTATACAACAGAGTGTCTATGAGAGTGATCTAGGCTGTTACATGTAACTAGGTTTTGTTCATTGTTGTGTATTATTCCATTTCATTACTACTCTATAATGTATTAATCCATTATCGTGTTCCTAATTTTTGACTTTCATGAATAAAGGTAACAACAATGTCATATGAGTTTTTTTGTGGAGATAATTACTCAATTTTCTTGTTAGAAGAAAAGCTAGCTCATAGCAGATATGTTTTAATGGACACTGCCAAAATTTTCTGAAATAGTTGTACCAACTTATACTCCTAGCAATTTATAAAAGTTTTAGTTGCTTCGCTACCTTACCAACATTTGGCAGGTCAATTTTCCAGTCATTCTTGCTATGTGATAGTCTACTATTACCAATATTCATTCCCTTGTGCCATCTCCTTCCATACTGACTTTGGGCTTGGCCATGTGATTCACCTCAGCCAATGGGATCTTAACAAGCATGACACAAACTAAAATTTGATAAACACTTGCACACTGGGGCTTGTTCTTTATACTCACTCTGAGAGACCTGATCCACCACATAAAGATGTTTGGCTATGCTGCTAGAGAGACTGCATGGAGAGGTGGAAGGGAGGTAGAAACATTAGGATGGATTGCTCAGCTGGGTCCTAGCTGCTCCAGCCATCTCCACTGGAGTGTCAGACCTGTGAGTGATGAAGCCACATTAGAAATTCCAATTGCAGTAAAAGCAACATGGAGCCCAACTGCTCAATGGAGTCTAGTCCAGATGAAGAATCGGGAAAAAAAATATCATTGTTATTGTTCAGTCACTAAATTTTGGGGTGGTTTATTTCATAACCACAGGTAGGTTCTAACAGGTAAGTATATATTAATATCTCTCTTTGGTTTTGATTATTCCGCTGAGGAATGATGATACTGAGCACCATTTTAGATATTTATTGTCTGCTTGGATAATCATGAAATTTTATTTTATTGCATTTTACTGCTTAACTTTCCCATTAGACCTTCTGTCTTCTTCTGCTATGTTATAAATCCATTACTTTGGTATACCACAAGTTCCTTTACTTCTTCCTAAACATTCCAATACCTTAAACGGTTTAATTGCAGATAGTCTTTCAACACTTTGTGCTAGGACTTCCATTTTAAAGCACCATAAGCTCCATGATAAATTGCTGTTATTTTTGCTTTAAATAACCATTAATTTTTTCTATTTTCCTACATATTTACTCTTTCCAGTGTTCTTCAGTTCTTCCTCCAGTTTTGTACTTTTACCTGGGATCATTATGCTTCAGCCTAAAGCAGTCAAATTCTTTACAGGGTAGGTATGGGAGCAGTGAATCTCTTGAGATTTTGTTTGAAAAACTTCTTAAAATTCACCTTAAATTTTTACAATTAGCTGTCCTCCATTTATTTTTCAAGGAGGGAATGATACTCAGTGCCATTTTTTCTTACTTCATAGATAATACTTTTTATATTATTTTTTAGTGTTTAAAATTTTCAAAATTTATATACATTAAAATTCCACTTCATGGTGTATAGTTCTATGGTTTGTGACTCAACTGCATAGAATTCAGCAGCCATAATATAACCATGATACAAAACAGCTTCATTACTCCCCAAATTCCTTCATCCTGCCCCAATCTCTGAAGACCACTGATGTGTTTTCAATTCCTAGTTTAGCCTTTTTTAAGAGTGTCATATAATTGAAGGAAACAGTATATAGCCTTTTGTTACCTTAAATTTTTTTTCTAGTTTTATTGAGAAATAATTTACACAACTTCATAAGTTAAATGATGATTAGGTTTATACATGTTACCAAATCATGATTGCAACAGGTTCAGCTAATGTCTATAATCTCATATAAATACAATATAAAGAAAAAAAATTCCCCTTCTGCTGAGAACTCTTAGAATCTACACTCTTAACAACTTTCCTAAAATTCACATAGCAGTGTTAACTCTAGCTATCAAGTTGCATATTATATTCCTAATACTTATAACTGGAAATTTGTACCTTTTGATCACCTTCCTCAAATCCCCCCTCCCTCACCCTTCATTTCTGGTAAACACATGTCTGATCTCCTTTTCTATAAGTTTGTTTTTTTGTTTTGGAGTTTCTGTTTGTTTTTAGATTCCATATATAAATGAGATCATACAGTATTTTTCCTACTTCACTTAGCACAAGGCTATATACTTATGGCATCACAACTTTTTTATCCATTCATCAGTTGATGGACTCAGGTTGTTTCCATGCCTTGGCTATGTAAATAATGCCATCATGAACATGGAGGCATAGACAATTATATGGTCACAATTGTATGGTCAATCTTCAACAAAAGAGATAAGAACATGCAATGGGAAAAAGAAAGCCTCTTCAGCAAATGGTATTGGGAAAACTGGACAGCTACATGCAAAAGAATAAAACTGGACCACTTTTTTGTAATATACACAAAAATAAACTCAAAATGGATTAAAGATCTAAATGTTAAGACCTGAAATCATAAAAATCATGGAAGAGAAAATAGGCAGTAATTTCTCTGACATTGGCTGTTACAGTTTTTCTAGATAGATCTCCTGAGGGCTATCTAGAAAACAAAAAGCAAACATAAAGCAAAAATAAACTATTGGGACTACATCAAAATAAAAAGGTTCTCCACAGCAAAGGAAATAACCAACAAAACTAAGAGAGCCCACCAAATGGAAGAAGATATCTGCAAAAGACAAAGCCAATAAAAGGTTAGTGTCCAAAATATATAAAGAACTTATAAAACTCAATAACCTAAAAACAAATAATCCAATTAAAAAATGGGCAGAAGACATGAACAGATATTTCTCCAAAGACAACATCCAGATGGCCAATAGATACATGAAAAGATGCTCATCACCACTCACAATCAGGGAAATGCAAATCAAAACCACCATGAAGTATGACTTCACATTGGTCAGAATGGCCAAAATCAATAACACAAGAAACAAGAGGTATTGATGAGGATGTAGAGAAAGAGGAACACTCTTTAACTGTTGGTGGGAATGCAAACTGGTGAAGCCACTCTGGAAATCAGTCTGAAGACTCCTCAAAAAGTTAAAAATAGACCTACCCTAAATTCCAGCAAGAGCACTACTGAGTATATGCCCAAAGAATATAAAAATACTACTTCAAAGGTACATGCATCTCCCTGTTTATAGCAGCATTATTTATAATAGTCAAATTATGGAAGTAGATGTGGTATGTGTGTATGTGTATATATAAATATATATGCATATGTGTATATGTATGTATGCATATGCATATTATGCATATTGTATATGTATATATTTATATATGTATCTATTTGCCTATGTTTACATACATATATATGCCAAATATATGCATACACACACACATATAAAATGGAATATTATTCAGCCACAAAAAAGTATGAAACCTTACTATTTGCCAGGACATGAATGCAGCTAGAGTAACATGCTAAGCAAAATAAGTGAAAGAAAGACAAATACCATATGATTTCACTTACATGAAGAATTTAAGAAATAAATGAGTAAATGGGAAAAAGAGAAAGAGAGACAAACCACAAAATAAAACTCTTAACTATAGAGAACAAGCTAATGGTTACCAGAGAGTAGAGGGAGGGGGATAGGTTAAATGGGGGATGAAGGAGTGCACTCGTCGAGATGAGCATGGGGTGATATATGGAATTTTTCAATCACTATATCGTACACCTGAAACTAATATAGCACTATATTAACTGGAATTTTTAAAAAGGAAAAATATATATACATGTGTATTTTGACTCTAAAAAATAAAATATATCTTGGGAAACCAAATTATGTTATCCCTAAGCTTTTTTTCATTTTTCATTATTTTGTCTAAACTTTGTCTAAACTTTTTATTATTTATGCTTATTATTTTGCATTATTCATTATTTTGCCTTAGAACTGCTTTAAAATTATCAGCCTTTGTCTCTGTAAACACCATACCACACTTTCTAAAGCATGTACACTTTTAAAACTCTATGATAATTTTTGAAAAGGGCAAGCGGAATCAGCAATTCCTTTCCCTCTGCCATATTTCTAAGATTTGCAGTTAAGTGGCTATCATATTACTCATTCTTTCTCATGGGCTATGAACAGAAATGATGTATTTATTTCCAGGTTAAGACAATTAGAGCTGATATTCCCCCTTCATCCTCCTCTTCCCCTCTGTAGTGACCTCAGAGACTACATTTAGCACAGCTACAAGTTGGCACGGCCTCCATTAGCCTTGGTCTCTGAAAGGTCATGGGCAGCAGAGCCCTCTGCTCACCAACCAGTAATAAGGAATGAGTGAGAAATAAACAATTGGTTGTGACAAGCCACTGAAATTTCAAGTTAGTTAAATACAGCATAACCACTCCTTAAACAGTAAATTCTTCTATACATTTAATGCAACTGGGATCAACATGTAAATAGTGTAAATGTATACAAATAAAAAAATAATCTTTTCTTCCAATGACTATTCTTATTTTGCCTTGGAGTTCTATTCTAATATCCCAGAAAACAAGGTAAAATACCTACATTAAGAAGTCTTAAACTAAGGCCACCATTTTCAGGTTAACTCAGCCTCATGTGATACTTGATTCAAAGTTCAAATTCTCAATCATAGCTATTTCTCCTCTCTCAACAGAGCTTACACCTCTCTTCTTCCTCCTGAGACCCATAAATGGGTTCAAAATGAACCTTACTTACTCTCATGCATTTACAAGAAGTTGCCTCCAAGGCAGTTTTTCTCCCTGCTCTCCTAGTTCCCATGGTGGTGTGGTCAGTTTGCTCTGGTGCCTATGTGGGCATCCATCAGGATATTTCTACTCCAGCTTGGACTACTTTGGCATTCTATCAGCTCTGGATGTTGAAGTTTGCGGCTGAGCTCTGCCTTCATTACGAAGACCCTATATTCAGAGGCTGGCCAACATTTTCTGTACAGGGCCCTCTAGAGAAAGAGTATTTTAGGCTCTGCAGGCCCCATACAGTCTCTGTTGTATATTTTTCTTCCTTTTTCCTGCTCTTCCTGTGGCGTACTGGTGATGATTATCAGTCTTCTTCTTTCCCCTCTCTTTTCTTTGCCTTCTCTTTCTCCCTCCTTCTCTTCATCATTATTCTCTTCTTTTTGAAATTGTAAACACCATTCTTACCTTAGGGCCATAAAAATGAAGACTGGCAAGATTTGACCCATTGGCCACAATTTGCCAACCTCTGACTTACATCCTTTTCATTTTGACCTTGGGCCTTTTCTAGCTTCCTACACCGATTTTAACAACTCCTGGGGTCCTGGCATGCTCCACAGTCTGTGGGAGGTTGTGGGCTATTTCAGATCCATCTGCTGAGAAAATTCCCTCTTCCCAGAGTCCTTTTTAATTTAATTTTTTATTACTTCTGCACCATGCTGATCCCAGAAACAGACCAAGGGTTGGCATGTTCTTTCATTCCCTCTCAACCTGGACTCTACTGGAGTATGATGGCCTCAGGCTCAAAAAATGGGGGGTGCAGGTCTGTTTTCAGGGACCCAGGTAACAGCTTTCCATTCTGTGAAGCTTCTTTAAATTATTCTTCTTTTCCCCCCAGCGAATAGCTTTCTACTTTTTTGTTTGGTGGATCATGTCCTTTGATCTTCAAACTACGGTTTATAGGAAAACTCTTCCACTGTGCTACACTAGTCTTGCATTTTACTATATAAAAGGGACATTTTGTAACTTAGAAAATGCCTCTTTCTCAACCAAAGTAGACCAGTTTCTAATATATATTCCAACCCATCCCTGAAATAAACATCATAAATCTCCATATTCTATAATTAAATACTTCCTAATTTACCTGCTACTGATACAAATTTTTTTAAACAGAGGTACATATGTATGTATTTCAAGCTACCAGACATCTAAACTGCTCAGCCATGGAGCATGAATTTTCCATATTTTGCAGGAAGTACATAGCTTCAAGGGTAATGTAAAGCAAAGTATTCAAAAGTTATATATTATAATCATCTATTTAAATATTTTAAATGATCATTTATTCAAAAGGCCCCACTTTTACCTTCCCAAGATACTCGGCATGATGCAAAAGCAATTAAAAGACACTCGTAATCATAATCACAGCAATTATTATGTTTTCTGGCAGCTCTGTGCCACCCTTACGTAGCAAGCCTCCAGAGATCTAGTTCTGCTTCTGGAATAGAGAGCATCTGTCCTTAACAGAGGTTTCAGCCTATGCTCCTGCCTGGGTCACCCATAAGAGCGTCAGCAGTGACTCAGCATCACCCTGGGAGGCACTGTCAGTGATTCAGTGTCACAGAGCAAAAGAGAAGGTTGCTACAATACTTGGCCTTTCTTTTCCTCTTGTGAGAGTTCTTTCTATGATAGCTGTAGGGTGAAATACAGCAAATTTAAAATTCCAAAAACATTGTGCTTTAGATGCCCTATAATATGGTTCTGGCTTTGGTTATAGAAAGGAGTGGAATGTGTAAGATGGCTTTATAACTTTAGAAAGAAATAATTTCTAAAAAAAATTAGTTTCATTCAGCAAGGTCCAAACTGCTTACCTGTGCTTGTGTTCTATATTCCTTTCCTCCTCATGTATGTGTGTTTAGGATGGAGAAGGAACATCCAGTCCAATATCACAAATCATGTGCCTCCTTCTTTTTCCAGGGAATCCCTGGAGAATATGAAATGGGGACCAGTGGGCCAGGCTGTTGAGGAACTGACCTTCCTTCTTGTCTGGACTGAATTTCAGCATTAGAACTTCCACTTCTGAGAAACTTCCTCCTGCCTATGTTCAGGCATCAGTATTTAGGCTCATAAATATGCAGTTACCTACTGGTACTCTCACTATAATATGTGAACTCCTTAAAGGCAGAAATTATGTCAAGCTTTCAAAAATTGGTTGCTAAAAGAAGGGAGGAGAGCTTGAGAGAGCAATGAATGAAAGAACACATGAAACCAATTAGTCTGGTAAGATTATTTGTAGTTTTGAGAGGTTCATTTATCATGTTTTTCTGAAAGGAAAGGATGGTACACTTCATTCAGTAAATTTACCCAGATTTGTGTACCAGATCCAATCAAATATCTGGGTTATGTGCTTTGAGTATCATGACTGAAACAATATTGGATCATCACCAAGGAAGGCTAAGTACTGAATGAAATCTTTCATCTGACTGCTTTCATCTGACAGCCGAAAGGGATAAAACCACCAAAGAAAATGGCTCATTATGAGCACAGGCTCTTCCTAAGAGGTAAAGATAAATAATAAGGATCTTGTCCTAGTCCATCTTTTTTATTGGTAAGTGAGCCCATTATATACAGTAGGTCATGTAAGAAGATCATTGGATATCCACAGCTAAATTTAATGTATTACCTTTTCTTTCCATCCAATTAAATGAGTTTAAAGCCTCTATCAGAGCACTGTGGTAAGTACCAGAAGTGAGAGGGAGAGGGACACAAAGGCAAAAACTGGCATATAAACATGTGATATGAAGTCATAATGTAAAGACCCTGAGCCAGGTGGCCTGGATTTGAACTTCACCATTCCTACCTTCTAACTCTGTGACCCTGGACAGGTTATGTAGCATCACTAATCCTCAATTGCCTCACTCATGAAATTATAACAGTACCTAACTCTTAGGGTTAGTGAGAAGATAAATGACACGGGAAAAACACTTCATTCAGCATTTGACACACAAAGTCCTCCAAAGTCACAGTAATTATTGTTTTGCTATTGCTGATGCTTTCATTATTATTAAGAGAGAGTCCTTGACATGTAGGAGCCATGGTTTGGCTGAGAATTGACAAGTACTACTTACCAACTGATTTTCACAAAATAGATTATAGCAAATGAAATATAGTCTACCAAATATACCAATAACCTTCAATATTCTTAATAGTATGTGTGGATTAAAAGAAGTTCTGATCACTTATCAATGTTCTCTTTCTGTTTATTAAATCATACTTTTGCATTATATAGGTAGCTATTGGATACTGGATACTTCTTTAATAAACCACATATAAATTTAATTACAATAATAATGTGTTCCTGTTCGAGTTTCTCATAGAATTATTTAATCTTCCATTAACACTCCTATTGAGGTCAAAAACAATTCCTTATACAGATATAAGTCCTCAGACCTCTAAGAATCTCAATCTTAAAATCTCAATTCAGTTCTATTAGGCCTGCAAGAGCCCTACAAAATTGATGTAATCCTAAGGACTACACAGTGCTTCAGGTCTAATGTGAATGATTCTGAAGATTTTCTTGCCAAATGGAGTAGTGCTCCAAAGAATGAAGCCCACTCGCAATATTCTGAAGTCTTTTAAATGCCAACCACCAAGCTAAAGAGGTGAAGATGAATTACATGTAAAGGCTTTCTCAATAAGCTAAAGCCTTCATACCATAGTGAGCCTAGAATAAAACAAACCAGAGCAAGCAGGTTTCATCTCATCAGGTCCTTTGCCTTTGAGATGCCTGAAAGGCTATAGTGGTGGACTATCAAGAGAAGATGGTTGTAGCACTTAACTTCCTTTCACATTTATGGGGGGAAAAGGTAAGACAGACTATTGTATTTCAAAGATCTGCTTCTCAATTCCATGCTATTCAAAACTACCCAGAGCATATATAAAAGATGTTCACAAGACAAAGCAAAACCTCAGGGTAAACATCAGGTCTTCCTTGGGCATCCATTTTTCTAGAAGCTTGCTAGGAAAGCATTATCTATATATTTAATCAGACACAGATACCTCAAGAATTCTTACAATAAATCAGGAAATCTAAAAATATATGTGCCTTTCTGGGACTTGCACCTTAGGAATATCATGTCTACTTTGCTCTTCTGAAACTTTAATAGAAAGTCTGAATATCCAATATGACAAAATGTTCCCACCAGGCAAACATAAACAAAAGTTCCAGGGTTTTATGTTCTGAATTTGTAATCACTTCTTTTGTCTCACCAGTACTTAAGTGTACACAAAAGCAAACTCTAGCTATAATAAATATGTGATTCGCTTTGCCCTTTTCTCCAACCCAGGTCCATGCCCTTTTATCCCCTTTATAGCAAAAGGATTTTGTCCTTCTGTTATGCTTTCCCTTGAGGATGTAGAGCTTTATAAAAATCACATAGAACATATGATGATACTCTTAGGAGCCTTACAAGGCAAATGCAGATGGTGATGATAACCACCCACACACTGTCCATCTGCTCAGATGTTAACCTCAAGGGAAAAAATCTATACCAGTGAAATGAGGACATTTTTCATGCCAGCAAAGAGCCACTGTTAAAAGGTACAATCATGATCCCACCCATTCACCCAGGCTCTGATTTGAGAGTACTATAGTCAAAACATAGAGGCCCCAGGATTAATTGCTAGACTACAGAAGCCACCCTGACTTTTCTAAGAGTGATTAATGACTTTGCAAGTCAGTGAGCAATAGTGGTCTGGACATTTGGATTTCAGGTAGAGGGCAATGTATGGATCACAAACTTATAGAAGACCCAGATAATCATCTTTTATTTCTGTACCTTCTATGGTTCCTGGCATGGGGGACTGGAGGGTACAAATAAATACCTGAGAAGAACTAAATGAATAAATAGCTTTCAGAAGATTTTCAGTTCAAGGGAAGTCGAGGCCCAGGAAAAATTTAATACAATTAGTCTGTCACACTGTCATGGTTAGAATTCTATCTCCACTAATTAACTGTCGAATCTTGGGTAAGATATTTAAACTTTCCAAGCTTCCAGTTCCTCATGCATAAAACAATATACTCATGGGGTCACTATAGGAACTAAATGATATAAAAAACCAAAGGTACAGTGATTAACTGAGTGCTTGTCACAAGTAGACCCTGAATAATTTAATCTTCCTTAACAGGTAACCAGAAAAGTTCAACCTCTCCTTTGTTGAAGAGCTCAGAGTGAAAAGCAAGGTATGAAAAATAGAACTTTCACCTGGAAAATGATGAAAAATGACCTGAACTGAAAATGAGTACTGCCTGAAGCCAGAGATATTCATTCATTCATTTTGCTTTGATCTTGCTCTTTAGTGGCTATGTGATGTTGAAGTAGTCATTTAAGCTCCAATAGTCTCAGTTATATCAGCCACAAATTATGACTATAATTTCTGTAATTTATAAATTAAAATTTATAAATTTTATAATCTTAATAATTTTTGCTCATCCCATCATATAGTTCTATTGTGAGACTTTATGTAAGGTAAATATTTGTAAATAGTGACACATTACACAAATATAAGGCACTATCATGAATCAATTTTTTGGGTTGCTAAATATAGAAATGGCATATAAATATACTTGAATAGCAGGCAGAGGGGCTCATAGTAATATTTCTTACTCCAGGAAAGAGAAAAATCATGCTTTCAAGGCCAAGTTATAAGTCAGAGTCCCTAACTTTAGATCTAATAGGCTCATAGGTTTCATCTTGCATGCTTAGAAAACTAAATTGGGAAGAATTGAGAAGATGTTGTTGGACCCAATTTTTAAAAATACCATTGTAGTTCAGTTGTGGCTGCTAAGGATCCAGAAGGTAGGTGAGTCCATACATGTGCTGTGAATTTTCCATTGTAACATGACATGTTCTTTCTGACCAAAAAATTGCTGACAACCCACTTCTTGAAACTCTCTATTCTGTGAACCCTAACTTACTGTGTTTGCTAGTGGTTTTAAATGTTCTTTCTCTGCTTCCTGACATACCTTGCTTCCTCCTACCATTTTTGTTTTCATCAGTTTCTGTCTAAACTTATTTCCTAGGGACCTTTTTTTTTAATTCCCATGGGAATTCCCATGTGAAATCCTAAATTTATATTTATTGTCCTAATATCTGTATATAGCTTTTGTAAGTCATTATCACTCAAATTTGGCTAAAAATTTATAAATCATCATTCTCCTAACTCCCTTATCCTCTTTAGTTCCTTATTTCTAATATTCCATATATCTCAGGGTGTGCAATGCTTTA
The DNA here is from genome assembly GCA_003697995.1 of Taxidea taxus jeffersonii. Taxonomy (NCBI): domain Eukaryota; kingdom Metazoa; phylum Chordata; class Mammalia; order Carnivora; family Mustelidae; genus Taxidea; species Taxidea taxus. Next base: position 75,097 of record ML109876.1, on the reverse strand, counting down.
TATGCAGAGAGCCATAAAACTTATATCCATTCTATTATATTGGAGGAAATAGAATCCCAGTAACTTCAGATATTTTCCTATCCCCCTGGGTACATCTAAACTCCAGGGCTTTCATGAAGCTGTGGTATCATGCAAAGTGGACACCATGTCCTTGCTATTATCTGTTCATGCTGGCATCTTCTGAGACTTCCAGAACACCAATCCCTGGACCTTCAACCATCAGTCCACATGCTTTGCTTCTGAGCAAGCCCTCATTTGCATCTGCTGGTACTCTTTGGGATATTATAGTTGTTATGGCTAGCAACTTCTTAAATGAGGAGTAAAAGTTAAGAGGCAAAAGAGCAAAAGCAAATACAAGAGAAAAATACATTAATTCATATTTCAAGACCAAAAATGTTTTCTGACTTTACTTCCAAACACAATGGAATAATGAGGACAGATTTACCCTCATACCCCAAACAAACAAAAATGGACAAAAATATTTTTTTTTTAAGTTTTCACATCAGACATCACACATCAGGCAGTGAAAGGGACTGAAAAATGGGGTTTCCTGGGAGACAGAAAACAAAGTGAGCACTTGAGCCCTATCACAGTTCCAGATTACTTCCTGGAGGGAATTTTCAGACTGACTGTGTGTGAGAAGGCAGAATCATGCAGTCTGCTGGTCTCCATGAGGTGGAAAGATGAAACTGGGAGTCTTAGGAATTATTTAAATTGAAGAGCAGAGTAGCAGAGAAGAAAGAATTCCAAAGAGAGAGAACTCCAGAGATCTGCAGAGGGTCTACCTCAATTATCTGTTACATAATTTACATGTATGCAAGTAAACTATCTAAAACAAGAAAAAAAATTCTCAAAGTGATTGACTAGAACTTACAGAGCACCAGCAGTATTTCCTTTTCTAGCCAGTGAGAATGGAAAGCTTCATTATTCAGAGGGTGTTGAGTATACTACTCAAAAGGCAATTGCCTCATGGGGAAAAATTAACCTCAGAAGAAACAATGCTCTGATCTTGCTAACAAAATCTAAAAGAAACACCTTAAAGAACTGAACTTTTTCAAGTAACTTAATTGCATCCTAGAATAAAGTTCAGAAACATTTATAGGAATACAAAAATATCCATAACCCAACAGGATAAAATTTATGTTACCTGGCATTAAATTAAAAAAATTACTAGGTATGCAGGGGAGCAGGAAAATACAAAGCATAAGGGAAAGAGAAAAAATTAATCAATACAAACACACCCAGCAATAACACAGCTGACACAATTTGTAGTGAGGGAGAAACACAATTATAACTTAACTGGATATGTCCAAGAAACCAGAAGAAAGATTGAACATGTTAAGTAGTAACACAAAAGATATAAAAGAAACCGAAGGAGAGGTGTCTGAGTGGTATAGTCAGTTGAGCATCTGACTTTTGGTTTTGGCTCAGGTCATGATCTCATGGGTTAGGGATTGAGCTCTGAGCTAAACCAGGAGTCTGAAGGAAGATTATCTCTGTCCTCCCCTCTCTGTCTGTCTCTCAAATCAATCAATCAGTCTTAAAGAAAGAAAGACCCAGAGTGAAGACCCAGGAGCTGAGGGCTCACAGTTCTGGAAGCTCAGAGGACAGAGACAAGCAGGGGCCTCAGTCCACTGCTGACAGGATTGCTGGGGGCAGGCAACACCTATGGGAGGCTGCGGTTTTCAGTGGTGCTTACAGAAAGGGAGACTGTGTGCTCTGGAGTATTCAGAGAGGAGCAGACTGTGACTACTCTGCCCTGGGACAGAGGTCTGGGTGCTGGCACCTTCCTTTGCTCTGACCCTCCCAAAAGGTATGAAAAGCCTCCAGACAACAAAAGGCCCCCAAAAATTGTTTCCATGGAGCCCAGCCCCCTGACAAGGGGCAGTGCAAATCTGCCCAAGCAGGGTTGCCTTAAAAAAATGTGGCAGGCCCCTCCCCCAGAAGACAAGCTGGAAGAACAAGAGGATGACAACCCTAGGGTCCCCATAAAACTGTAAAACCCCAACACCAGGGGAAAATAGTATACCAAGCTCTAGGTGTTACCACATGGCCTATGTATTTCTCAGATACAACTTTTTTTTTTTAATTCTTTCTCATGTTTCTTCTCTGTTTTTTCTTTTTACCTATTTCTCATTTCAACTAGATGTCTAATACAACATATTCCACAGTAACATTTTAACTTGTACTTTTTCACACCTATATGTTTTTCTTTTCTTTTCCATGAAAACATTATGTGAAATATATAAACCAGACACAAAAAGACAAATATTATATAATTCCGTTTATATGAATGTATAGAATAGGCCACTTCATAGAGACAGAAAGTAGATCACCATGCTCCAGAAAATGCAGAGTTACTGCCTACTGGGTGCAGGGCCATACTCCCTCTGAAATCTGTAGAGGAATCTTTCTTCCCTCTTTGCCTCTGATAGTTTGTTAGCAATATTTGGTATTCCTTGGTTTGGAGCTGCCTAACTCTATTCTCTGCCTTCCTCATATGGTATTTTCCCTGTGTGTGTGTGTCTCCATTTTTTTTTTTTTTTTTTTTTTTTTAAGGAGACAAAGCACACAGATAAGGGGGAAGGGGCAGAGAGAGAGGGAAAAGGAGAATCTTAAGCAGGCTCCATGCTCAGTGCAGAGCCCAACATGGGACTGATGTCATGACCCTGAACCAAAATCAAGAGCTGGACACTTAACTGACTGAGCCACCCAAGCACCCCAGCAATTTTCTTATAAGGACACCAGCAATTTTGGATTAGGGGCTCACTGTACTGAAGACTCATTCTAATTAATTATACTTAAATGACACTTTATGCTAATAAGGTCACATCCTGAAATACTGGAGGTTAGGACTTCAACGTATCTTTTTTTAGAGAGACACAATTCAACCCTTAACAGTTGTTATGCTTTAAAGATATTTCAACCTTTCTAAAGATGTCTGTAAATGTACATAGGCATTTTGTGGGGTTAATTGGCAAATACACAACAGGATCAGAATTATTTATAGAACTGTTGATTTTTCTTTTCAATACCCTATAGTAACCCACATTTAGTTCTTCTCTGGGTTTCAAGATCCTCTGTGAATAATTTTTGGCAAATAACGCTCAAAAAAATACCAACTTTACAAAAGCTGCACCCCACACAGAACTTCTCCACTCTGACAGACAAAAGATAAAGTTTCAACTTCAAAGCTAATGATAATCTAGTAATAAACTACCATCTTTAGATATTGTTATTCTAGGAGAATATGAGGAATGTCAAGATCTAGGCACTTCACATATTGATTTTCAGGTAAACAGGCCTCTTATTCACAATTCACATTAGTAAAAGACAAAATCACCAAGTGTGTAGTAAATTTTTTCACAGAATGCTGGCTGGGCAATTCCCCAGTTAAAAAATACAATGCATATTTTCAAATAGAATTAATAGCATCTTCTCTGATAAAGATTCCTTGTTTTTAATTCAAGTCTCCCTAAGAAAAGTATGAAAATTAATAGTCGGTGAGAGAGGAAAGATAAAACAAGAAAAAAGTCAGAAAACAGTCAGAAAACTTTCCTTTTAAAGATACTGAACTACTAACAGGATGCTTTATTATTTTTTTATTATGTTCATTTAGCCACTGTGTAGTTCATCATTAGTGTTTGAGGTAGTGTTCAGTGATTCATTAGTTGCGTATGACACACAGTGTTCATCACAACATGTGCCCTCCTTATTACCCACCACCCTGTTACCTAAGAGGACATTTAAAATAATCCATCCTCCCACACCTCTCCCCTCTGAAACCCTCAGTTTCAACCCCTAGCCCAGTGATGGGTATTAAGGAGGGCATGAATTGCAAGTAGCACTGGGTGTTATATGCAACAATGAATCATGGAACACAACATCAAAAACTAATGAAGTACTGTATGGGTAATAACAAAACATAATATAAATAAACAAATATATAGAGAATGAGATACAGGTAAAATCAGAGCAGAGTCAAGTGACAATGAATGGACAGAAGACTCTGGGAGAACAATAAAACCAGTTTGAATGCTGTCCAAGACACTTCTAATTATCAGAAAACAAATTATACATATTAAGTATTTAATAAATTTTAAAAGTTATAACAATTATAGTCATAATTATGCAAATAATACATACTGATTAATCAGTAAAAACTAGTTGCCTAATTATGTTACATATACAGGTTAAATGCATAAATTATTGAAAAAATACTAAATTTTAATATAATAATTATTATTATAGTGAAGACAGAAAAGTCTGTCCCTTGCAGAGTATTAGAATATTTATCAGGCTCTGGCCCTCTGGCAACCTAAGATCCTCCTGAACTCACCATCTCCCATGGATACACCGAATCTACAGCTATACATGGAACAATTGCCTCTGAAATTAATCTATAAACTAACTAAGTGATTCCTATATATCAAGGGAATGAGAAAATATCTTTCTTAAAATAGGTAGGGCAGTCTGAAACACACTCTTGCCTAAAATCCACGCATGCCACAGTGATCTACAATCAGATGGGAACTCACAACTCCCGGCTTTTCTCTGAGAACTGAAGGGTTTGGACTCAACATCTAGCACCCCAACTTTTAAGACTTCCATCTGAATGATAAGTACCCAAAACACATACCTCTGAAAGCTAATGGGGCATTCATTCATGAGATCCATAAGACCACAGCAAATAAAGAAACAGTTCTTAACAAGTTTGAAAGTACTTGCTTTAACTACTCCCTGCCCACACTCCCTAGGGCCCTGCACAGAGGGAGCAGACAAAAATGCCTATCTACCTAGTCTTCAGTCAAAAGAGGTCTATTTGCATACTTTAGAAGCTCTAGACAGAGGACAAGCTCAGGTCTAAGGGATAGCTGCAATTCTTCCTAGAGACAAGTGGTTGACATTTCTATTCTCCCTTTAACCCATTTACTCACTAGGTGTCCTGGGGAAGAAGCTTGTATTAACTTGTCTGGTGCCCTAAAATTTGCCAGCAGCCACCTAGAGGGTGTACCCTTTGACTGAATCTCACTGTGATTGAGTCTTGCATTTGTGACTCCTTCAGGACTAAAGAAAATAAAGAAACAGTTCTAAACCAGGTATCTCCCAAAGGTGAGGTACAGAGAGAGCAGACAGAAATGCCCATCTACAGTCTGGCCTGAAAGAGAACTATTGACATACTTTAAAGATGTTGCCAGGGAGTCTGGCTACCAATCAGCCTGCATCAAGGTGCTAAATGACAGTCTCTCTTTTGGGACAATGACAGGTCTTGGTACACCTCAACTATAGTGGGCCAGTAAAAACAAGGAAGGAGGCTTAATGGCTTAAACACCATAAAGGTTTAAGAGATAATGAAACATTTTAGGCTGGCTGAAAGATAAGTTTCATCTCCAACATAAGACATTTCATCAAGACTGGGAGAGGTGGCTGTTTTACCTAAGGCATAGATACTATTGCAGAGATTCAAAGAAACTGAAGAAACAGGGAAATATATTCCAAATGAAAGAATAAGACAGAATTCCAGAAACAGATATTAATGAAAGAGATAAATGATTTACCTAAAAAGTAATTCAAAGTAAAATTCAAAGATGCTCAATTAAGTCAGAAAACAATGCATGAACAAAATGAGAATTTCAACAAAGAGATATAAATATTAAAGGGTACTAAAAAGAAACCATGGAGCTGAAGAATGTGATAACTGCAATGAAAAATTCAATAGAGGGGCTGGATAGCAGACTAGATCAAATGGAAGAAAGGACCAGCAAGCACAAAGAGAGGTAACAGAATTAATCCAGTCAAAGAAGAAAAAAGACAAAAGAAAGAAAGAGAAAAAAGATAGCTGAAAGGACTTTGACACATCATCAAGTGGATCAATATCCCTATTACAGGTCCCCTAAAAGGAGAAGAGAAAAAGGAGCAGAATGCTTCTTCCAAAACGGCTGAAAACATCCCTAAATTAAGTAAAGTAACAGACATCCAGATATTGGATGGATATCTAATATTCCATCCAGGAATATTAGAGAACTCCAAATAGAAAAATATATAGACCCACACCATGACAGACTATAACTGAACTGTCAAAAATTAAAGGAGAGAATCTTAAAAGCAGCAAGAGAAAAGCAACTTATTAAGTACAAGGGAATCCAAATAAAACTACCCACAGATTCTTCAATAGAAACTGTAGGCCAGAATGGAATGGCATGATATACTCAAAGTGCTAAAAGGAAACAAAACAAAACAAAAAAACAAAACTGCCTTCAAAAAGGCTTTCAACAAAGTTGTTCTTCAGAATTAGAGAGATAAACACTTTCCAGACAAGCAAAAGCTGAAGAAGTTGGTTACCAGTAGGCCAGCCATACACAAAATGCTAGAGGGACATCTTCAATCTGGAAAAAAAAAAGGATTCTAATTAGTAATTGCAAAGTAGAAAAGTCTAAATCTCACAGGTAAAGGTAACTACATAGTTAAACCCATACAGCCTAATGTTGTAATGGTGGTGGGTAAATCACTTATAAATCTAGTATGAAGTTTAAAAGACTATTGAATATAACTATATCTATAATAACTTATTTATGGATACACAATGTAAAAAGATGCAAATTGTGTCAAACATAAATATGGGGAAGTGGGAGAGTAAAAACATGGAGTTTTGGTATGCTTTTGAAGTTAGGTTTTATCAACTTAGAATGTTATAAAAATGTTTCATGTAAGCCATGATAACCACAAAGCAAAAACTCATAGTAGATACAAAAAAGATAAAGGAATATAACCATATTGCTATAGTAAATCATCACATCACAAGGAAGAGACAAAGAAGAAAGGAACAAAGAAATTACAAAGCAACGAGAAAACAATGAACAAAAAGTCAATAATAAAACTAGATGTATAATCACTTTAAATGTAAATAGACTAAATTCTTCCATCATAAGACACAGAGTGCATGAATGGATTTAAAAAAAAAAAAAAAGACCCAAATATCTGCTTCCTAAGACAGACTCACTTCAGGTAAGGACACACAGACTGAAACTGAAACTAGGAGTTAGAAAGAGAAATTTCATACAAAATGGATACCAGAAGGAGGCATAAATAGCAATATTTATGTCAGACAAAATAGACTTTAAGCTGAAGACCCTAACAAGAAACAAAGAAGGTCTATAATAATGATAAGAGAATCTATATCCAACAAGAAAATAACATTTGTAAGTATTTATGCACCCAACATAGGAGCACCTAAGTATTAATAGAAATGAAGAAATAAACAGTAATATGATAATAAAAAGGGATCATAATACCCTATTTTCAATAACAGATCATTTAGACAGAAAAACAGTTAAGGAAATATTGGACTTAAAGGGCACATTACACCAAAGAGACTTAACAGACATTTATACAACATTCCACCCAAGAATATACAGTATATACATTCTTCCCAAGGGCACTGGGGCTTTTCCTAAGATAGATCACATGTTAGGCCACAAAACAAGTCTTAATTTAAGATTTTAATTTAGTTTAAGAATTTAAGAACATTAAAATCATATAAAGACTCTTTTATGGCCATAAAGTTATAAAACTAGAAATCAATTACAAGAGAAAAACTAGAAAATTTACAATTATGTGGAGGTTAAACAGCACATTGCTGAATAACCAATGGGTCAAAGAAGAAATCAAAAGAGAAATTGAAAAAAAAATCATTAGACAAATAAAAATAGAAATACAACATATCAAGTCTTATAAAATGCAACAATAGCAGGTCTAAGAGGGAAGTTGGTAGGAATAAATACCTATATTAAGAAAACAGGAATATCTCAAATAAACAATTTTATTCCACAAGGAACTGGAAAAAGAACAATCCAAAATTACTAGAAGAAAGGAAATAGCAAAGATCATGTTGAAATAAATGAAGTAGGGACAAAAGAAAGAAAAAAGAAGAAAAGTCAATGGAAGTGTTTTTTTAAAAGATAAAATGGACCAACTGTAGCTAGACTTACAAAGGAAAAAAAGAACATTCAAATAAAATTAGAATTCAAACAGGACAATTCAGTTGATACCCCAAATATAAAAAGGGTCAAAAGAGATTACTATGAAGAATTATAGGCCAACAAATTGGACAACCCAGAGAAACTGATAAATTCTGAAACATAAAACCTACCAACACTGAATCATGAAGAAAAAGAAATCTGAACACTTGCATTACTAGTAAAGAGACTGAAACAATAAACAAAAATCTCCAACAAATATATGATGAGCAGTAGGTGTTGGATGGAAGTGTTGAAACACTATACTGTACACCTGAACTAATATTAAATGTGTGTTAACTCACCAGAATTCAAATAAAACTTAAAATTGTTTTAAATACCATCAAATAGATCACTAGTGAATTCTACCAAACATTCAAAGAAGAATTAATACCAATCTTTCTTAAACTTTCCCAAAAATATAGGGGTCAGGGCAGGGGGTATTTCCAAACTCATTTTATAAGGTCAGCATTACTGTGATACCAAAATCAGACAGAGACACTGCAAGAAAAGAAAATAATAGACTGGTACCCATAATGAACATGAATAAAAATCTTTCACAAAATATTAGCAAGCCAAATTCAACAATACCTTAAAAGGTTCATATACCATGATCATATGGGATTTATTCCAGGAATGTAAATATGGTTCCACATCTGCAAATCAATGTGAAATACCACATTAACAAAATGAAGAATAAAAACTATGATCATCTCAACAGATGCAGAAAAGGCATTTGACAAAATTCAACATCCATACATGATAACCTCTCAACAAATGGTATACAGAAGCTCTCTCTGTGCTTTGGTAGTGAAACTGGAAGAAAAGAAGATGAGATGTGCAATAGTCCTCTGACAGTAGGAGTGAGCCTGCCAACAAAGTAAACATGGAGATAAGAAGAGCCAAGAAATAGAGAACAAAAGATTCTTGACTGTATATTAAGCATTATGGCGAAGACTGTAATGATCATCAAGTGTTTTATGAATCTCCTACATTTCCCAGATTTTCATGTGATTATGTTGGAGCCATATACCACTTCTGACCAATAAACATAAATGATGTATTTCATTTACATGCCAAAGTATTTCAGAGCAGGTATGGATTTTTCACAATCCCTCTCTTCACTGGTCATGGCAACACAAGAAACCACATAATAAAATGGTGGCATCACAGATGACTACCAACAATTGAAACAATCTACTGATCTGTATTAAACAGCATAAGAAATATTAAGGTTTCAAATTCTTAGGTCAGATTAAAAAAAAAAAAACTTGATCTCAGAAAGAAGTCATCTATTTATTTAAAAAAAGATAAGTTACCTGAGCAGATTTACCCAAGCATGACTAAGATTAATGGAAACTGCAAATTCTAGAGCTCCATAGAGGGAAAATAAACATATACTGCAAAATTCGAAGTACTCCTATTAAACTGAGGGGAACAGGGGGGAGGAGTCAATGGCGGAGAAGTAGCAGGCTGAGACGACATCAGGCAGCAGGAAATCAGCTAGATAGCCTATCAAACCATTCTGAACACCTACAAATCTAACAGGAGATTGAAGAGAAGAAAAACAACAATTCTAGAAACAGAAAATCGACCACTTTCTAAAAGGTAGGACCAGCGGAGAAGTGAATCCAACGCGACGGGAAGATAGACCCCAGGGGGAGGGGCCGGCTCCCGGCAAGCGGTGGAGCACAAAATCAGGACTTTTAAAAGTCTGCTCCATGGAGGGACATCGATCCAGAGGCTAAACTGGGGTGAAGACCTTGCGGGGACAGCGTGGACTCAGGTCCCGCGGGGTCACAGAAGGATCGGGGGGTATCTGAGTGTCGCAGAGCTCACAGGTATTAGAGCAGGGAAGCCAGCTGTGGACACAGAGCTGAGGTTTCCTAGAGCCGTGGTCTGTGACACGGGCCGGTGCTCTGTGCAAGGGGTCCCCACAAGATCTGGGGAGACTCCGACCTGGGAAAGCTCAGGGATCTACGGGGTTCGGAGACTCCAGGTGGGACACTGCCACAGACAGAGACGCTTGGTCACAGGCTGGGTGAGCTCGGAGCGCTCCCAGAAGCCAGTGAGACGGGACTGATTACGCACGATTTTCTCTGAGCGCGGTCTCCGAGCGCGAACAGAGGCTGGGGAGACGGGAGTGATTAAACGCTTTTCTCTGAAGGCGCACTGAAGACTGGGGTCCCTAGCTCTTGGCTCCTCTGAACCGGAGATTGGGAGGCCGCCATTGTCATTCCTGTCCTCTCTATGGAAAGCCTTCAGGGAACTAAAGCTCCCGAAAGCGAACCTGAGAGGATTACTTAGCCCGGCCCCTGGTAAGGGCAGTCCAATTCCGCCTGGGGCAAAAACACTTGAGAATCACTACAACAGGCCCCTCCCCCAGAAGATCAAAGAAATCCAGCCAAGACCAAGTTCACTTAACAAGGAGAACAGCGGATTCTTATCTGGACAAAATGACAAGGCGGAAAAACTCACCACAAAAAAAAGAGCAGGAGACAGGACCGAAGGCTAGGGACCTAATCAATACAGACATTGGTAATATGTCAGATCTGGAATTCAGGACTACGATTCTCAAGGTTCTAGCCGGGCTCGAAAAAGGCATGGAAGATATTAGAGAAACCCTGTCAGGAGAAATAAAAGCCCTTTCTGGAGAAATAAAAGAACTAAAGTCTAATCAAGTTGAAATAAAAAAAGCTATTAATGACGTGCAATCAAAAATGGAGGCTCTTACTGCTAGGATAAATGAGGCAGAAGAAAGAATTCGTGATATAGAAGACCAAATGACAGAGAATAAAGAAGCTGAGCAAGAGAGAGACAAACAACTACTGGACCACAAGGGGGGAATTTGAGAGATAAGTGATGCCATAAGACAAAACAACATTAGAATAATTGGGATTCCAGAAGAAGAAGAAAGAGAAATAGGAGCAGAAGGTATACTGGAGAGGATTATTGTAGAGAATTTCCCTAATATAGCAAGGGGAACAAGCATCAAAATCCAGGATGTGCAGAGAACACCCCTCAAAATCAATAGGAATCGGTCCACACCCCGCCATCTAATAGTAAAATTTACAAGTCTTAGCGACAAAGAGAAAATCCTGAAAGCAGCACGGGACAAGAAGTCTGTAACGTACAATGGTAAAAATATTAGATTGGCAG
>ML109876.1:17141-58923 GCA_003697995.1 Taxidea taxus jeffersonii | reverse complement strand
AAACTGAGGGGGGTGGCGGGGGAGAGGGGTTGGGAGAGGGTGGTGGGGTTACATTATATGTTTAAATTAAAAAAGCTTAAATAAAAAAAAACTAGCATTCTAATTCTTTTTTTTTTAATTTTAAAGATTTTATTTATTTATTTGACAGGTAGAGAGTACGAGTAGGCAGAACAGCAGGTAGAAGGAGAGGGAAAAGCAGATTCCCTGCTGAGGAGGGAGCCCAATGAGGGGTTTGATCCCAGGACCCTTGGATCGTGAACCTAGCCAAAGGCAGCCGCTTAACCGACTGAGCCACCCAGGCGCCCCTAGCATTCTAATTCTGATTTCCTCCATAGTCTACTGGGCAAATCATCTCTGTCGCCTACAAAGAAGGATAATTCTGATACCAAATTTTACATTTCCCACAGTGAAATCAGTAGCAATGAGAATAGATTCTGAAAGACATTTTGCACTTCCTGGAAACAGATGTTGCATTAGGTATACTTAGTAGGTGGATCTGTTTATTGCGTTGTCTTGCTAAATGCAATGTTATTGTCAATACCTCCTGTGAATTTCAGTACTTGATACTGGCTATGCCTCTTGATGTTGACTAAAGATGTAGGAAAGGAGAATTAATGTGTTGGTATGGCAATAGATTCTCATGGAAATAAGGAATGGGAATAAGTAGCAAGCCTTTATTTTTTCACACTCCTATATTCACATTTGCTGTGTGGTGCCTCATTTTATCTTGTCTTATTTGCCCTACTTATTTTCTAGTCATGGAATGAAATTTTAATTGTGGTGTAGCTGGTTGTCTCCATGTTAAAGATACATAAAAACAGACCAAAGGGCAGTCAGCCAGAAACTGTTCTCTTAGGTAATGCGCACTAAAGCAAACGAAGATACCAAGCAATTATCTGGTGAGTGAGATCAATGTAGACAATGAAATCAGATTATTCATTCGTTGCTACACAATCTTTTCCCATTATGGGACCAAAATCACAAGTGAAAGTTGCAAAATCTTCACCTCATGCTATTCCTGTAGGTTCTTTGTTGTCCTGACTCACTCTTTTAGGACCCAAAGACTCTCTTTTGTCTTCATCATGTCCCAGCACCTCTTGGCATCAGAAGTAAAAGTATATTTCTCATGCTAGTCAGGGACAGCACGGTATCTTGATTATATGCTGTTTAAAGTTTATCAGAATTATTAAAAAATATGTTCTACAATAGATCCAAGGCATATTTGCCTATGTAACAAGATTTCCCAGATTTATGGTTAAGCCCTCAAACCAAGGATATAAACTAGTACATGCATCTTTAATGAGACTGGTCAGTAAGCCAGCAACAGTGGCTGCCACCTCACCATACATCAATATAATGAGAAAGAGAGAAAGGAGGAAGGACATTGTATTAATGGGGAGTGCTATGCTAATAGAACAGCTACTAATAATTTTGTGTTGGGGAGAGGGTGGTGCACTTTTCCTCCTCTGGAGTTGAATTGACTAAAAGGAGATTGGGATCTGTTTTCTGGCTGTATTCTTGTTGCCCAAGGTATTTCCCATACTTGTGCTGCCACCTGAATGGGATATGGTAAGACAGCTCCAGGGAGAGCTCCTGGTCAAGCAGCTTGTATGGAGCACACCTCTAGATGCTCAGCTGACATTAGAGATGTTTATTGTTATTCCTCTTCCTTTCTATTGGGATGAAGGGACTTGCTATTTATCCTCTGAAGTTTGAGGGTATTCCTGACCAAGACACTGGACCTCCTTCTAGACTGAACATTTCTGAAGATGAAAGACCTGTTGTATCTCAGGATCCCACAGGCTTCAAGGGGCTGTGTAGTAATGTTCCTGAGAAGAAAGTGGAGTCAGCCTCTACCCATTCCAGTTCTCTGGTCTCTCACTGAGGATATGTGAAAGGGAAACCGTCAATCCCAGGATCCACACAGAAGCTGAAGGACAGGTAGTAACCTTGAAGTGGTACTGCTTTCTGTTGGACCAAATGAAGGACCCTCTAACTAGCGGAAGCAGGGAGGGTGGGTCCCGGTTTAGGATTGAAGGGAATCATGGTGACCCCACTGGAGAGGATTTTTAGGAGTGAAAAGAAGTTTTACTACACCCCAGGAAAACCATTCACAACATTTATGTGGAAGCCAACACTCCAACAGAAGCTTTAATGTCTAAACCAACCAGGGCACCTTTCTAAATACCAACCAACCACTGGGCAATTCTAGGAGTGAATATGTTAGGAAGTGCATCAGTCAGGCTCTCCAGAAAAAGCAAAAGTCAATAGGATATATGTACATATATTTACATTACCTCCACAAAATATCTTTACAGCTATAATTAGACTAATGTCTGACTTAAAAAGTGGGTACCATATCTTAGCCAAATTGACAAATAAGATTAACCATCACAGGAAGTAATCATTAGAAAAAATATATCAGGCTAACATGTTGAGACTCCTTGATAAACTGGTTGCATATCTTAAATGAGAAGTAGGAGGAAGAGAATGAAATATATGAAAAGTGCTGAGTCTCCTAAACAAAACTGTTCCAATAAATAAAATTATGGGTACATGTAGTTGTATGTTTGCCTATACTTGAAACAAAGGATACAAGGAAGAATTATTTATTTTTCTTTTCTGTGGCTATTTCCTTCAGAAACATGGCAAAATTGTGCAGATCCATTAAGGGTCTAGGTATTCTAGGTCAGGTTTGCTCCACTGATTCACACATTCAGGCATAGGGTGGAGCAGTGAATGGGACTATCAGTCACTGAAAACCTAGCCAGGTGGTGGTGATGATGACTGGGAATACATGACCTGGGGAAAAAAAAGAATCTTTGCTTGGGGTGTCTGGGTGGCTCAACTGGTTAAGCATCTGATTTTTTTCTTCCCCTAGACACTTTTTGTTTTTATTTATTTATTTATTTATTTATATTTATAGTTTTTTATTGTTATGTTAGTCACCATACAGTACATTATAAGTTTTTGTTTTGTTTTTGCTTTTGCTTTTTTAATTTAAATTTTTTAGTGATCCAAAATTCATTGTTTATGCACCACACCGATGTAGTGTTCCATAATTCATTGTTTGCTTATGACACCCAGTGCTCCATGCAATACATGCCTTTCTTAATACCTGTCACGGCTCAGCCATCCCCCAGTCCCATCCCCTCTAAAACCCTCAGTTTGTTTCCTGGAGTCCATGGTCTCTCATGATTCCTCTCCCCCTCAGATTTCCCTCCTTCATTTTTCCCTTCTTTCTCCTAATGTCCTCCATGCTATTCCTTATGTTCCACAAATAAGTGAAACTGTATGATAATTGTCTTTCTCTGTTTGACTTATTTCACTTAGCATAATCTCCTCCAGTTCCATCCACATTGATGCAAATGTTGGGTATTCATCCTTTCTGAAAGCTGAGTAATATTCCATTGTATATATGGACCACATCTTCTTTATCCATTTGTTTCTTTAAGGGCATCTTGGCTCTTTCCACAGTTTGGCTATTGTGAACATTGCTGTTATGAACACTGAGGTGCTTGTGGCCCTTCTTATCACTATATTTGTATCTTTGGAGTAAATGCCCATTAGTGCAATTGCTGAATTATAGGGTAGCTTTATTTTTAACTTTTTGAGGAACCTCCACACTGTTTTCCAAAGTGGCTGCACCAGCTTGCATTCCCACCAACAGTGTAAGAGTGTTCCTCTTTCTCCACAACTTCTCCAACATCTGTTGTTTCTTGCCTTGTCAATTTTTGCCATTCTAACTGGTGTAAGGTATTATCTCAGTGTGGTTACGATTTGAATTTCCCTGATGGTTAATGATGATGAACATTTTTTCATTTCTGTTAGCCATTTGTATGTCTTCTTTTGAGGAGTGTCTGTTCATGTCTCCTGCCCATTTTTTGACTTGGTTATTTGTTTTTTGGGTGTTGAGTTTGAGAAGTTCTTGGATTCAAGCCCTTTATCTGTAGTGTCATTTGCAAATATCTTCTCCCATTCCGTGGGTTGTCTCTTTGTTTTGTTGACTGGTTCCTTTGTTGTGCAGAAGCTTTTTATCTTGATGAAGTCCCAAAAGTTCATTTTTGCTTTTGGTTCCCTTGCCTTTGGAGATATGTCTTGAAAGAAGTTACTGTGGCCAATGTCAAAGAGGTTACTGCCTATATTCTCCTTTAGGATTTTGATGGATTCCTGTCTCACATTGAGGTCTTTCTTCCATTTAGAGTTTGTCCTTGTATATGGTGTAAGAGAATGGTAGAGTTTCATTCTTCTGTATATAGCTGTCTAATTTTCCCAGCACCATTTATCGAAGAGACTGTCTTTTTCCATTGGCTATTTTTTCCTGCTTTGTTGAAGATTAGTTGACCATAGAGTTGAAGGTCCATATCTGGGCTCTTTATTCTGTTCCACTGATCTGCGTGTCTGTTTTGTGCCAGTACCATGCTGTCTTGGTGGTCACAGTTTTGTAGTGTAGCTTAAAATCAAGCAACGTGATGTTCCTAGGTTTGTTTTTCTTTTTCAACATTTCCTTGGCAATTCAGGGTCTTTTCTGATTCCATACAAGTTTTAGAATTGTTTGTTCTAGCACTTTGTAAATGCTGTTGTTATTTTGATCAGGATGGCATTGAAAGTATAGTTTGATTTGGGCAGGATAGACATTTTAACAGTGTTTATTCTTCTGATCCATGAGCTTGGAATATTTTTCCATCTTTTTGTGTATTCTTCAGTTTCCTTCATAAGTGTTCTGTAGTTTAGAGTATAGATCCTTTATCCCTTGTTTAGGTTTATTCCAAAGTATCTTAAGGTTTTCAGTGTTGTTGTAAATGGAATCAATTCCCTGATTTCTCTTTCTATAGTTACATTATTATTGTATAGGAAGGCAACTGACTTCTGTGCATTGATTTTGTATCCTGCCACATTTCTGAATTGCTCTATGGGTTGTAATTTGGGGTGGAGTCTTTTGAGTTTTCCATATAAAGTATCATGTCATCTGTGAAGAGAGAGAGTTTGACTTCTTTTTTGCCAGTTTGAACACATTTTATTTCTTTTTGTTTTCTGATTGCTTTTGCTAGGGCTTCCAGTACTATGTTGAACAATAGTGGCAAGAGTGGACACCCCTGTTGTGTCCCTGATCTTAAGGGAAAGACTCTTGTCTTTTCCCCATTGAGAATGATATTTGCTGTGGGCTTTTCATAGATGGTTTTTATGAAATTGAGGAATGTTCCCTATCTCCACACTCTGAAGAGTTTTAATCAGGAAAGGATGCTGTATTTTGTCAAATGCTTTTTCTGCATTAATTGGGAAGACCGTGTGGTTCTTGTCTCTTCTCTTATATATGTGTTCTATCACATTCATTGATTTGTAAATATTAAATGACCCTTGCATCCCAGGGATAAATCCCACTTGGTCATGATGGATAATCCTTTTTTTAAAGTTTCCCATATATATATACATATATAATTGTGTTATGTTAGTCACCATAAAATACATCATTAGTTTTTGATGCAGTGTTCCAAGATTCATTGTTTATAACCCTTTTAATGTACTGTTGGATCCTATTAGCTAGGATCTTGTTGAGAATTTTGGCATCCATATTCATCAGGGATCTAGTCTGTAATTCTCTTTTTTGATGGGGTCTTTGCCTGATTTTGGGATCAAGGTAATGTTGGCCTCATAGAATGAGCTTGGAATTTTTCTTTTTATTTCTATTTTTTTGAAACACTTCAGGAGAATAGGTGTTATTTCTTCTTTGAATGTTTGGCAGAATTCCCTAGGGAATCCATCAGGCCCTGGACTCTTGTTTTTGGGGAGGCTTTTGATTGTTGTTTCAATCTCATTACTGGTTATAGGTCCTTTCAGGTTGTCAATTTCTTCCTGTTTCAGTCTTGGTAGTTTATAGTTTCTAGGAGGGCATTCATTTCTTCCAGTTTGCTTAATTTATTGGCATATAGTTGTTGATAATAATTTCTAACAATTGTTTCTATTTCCTTGGTGTTAGTCATGATCTCTCCCCTTTCATTCATGATTTTATTAATTTGGGTCCTTTCTCTTTTCTTTTGGATAAGTCTGGCCAATAGTTTATCGATCTTCTTAATTCTTTCAGAGAACCAACTTCTAGTTTCATTGATCTGCTCTACTATGTTTCTGGTTTCTAATTCATTGATCTTTGCTCTAATCTTAATTATTTCTCTTTTAATGTGGAGATTAGGCTTTATTTGTAGTACTTTCTCTAGTTCTTTAATGTCTAAAGTTAATTTGTGTATTCAGGATTTTTCTGTTTTGTTTGTTTTGATGGCTATGTATTTCCCTCTTAGGACAGCTTTTACAATGTCCCATAGGATTTGGACCAATGTGTTTTCATTCTTATTGGTTTCCTTGGATTGTTTAAGTTCTTCTTTGATTTCCTGGTTGACCCCAACATTCTTGAGCAGGATGGCCTTTAGCTTTCAAGTGCTTGAAAAAAAATGTAATTGTCTGTGTGTGTTCATGAGTACATGCGTGAAAAAAGAATTAACCTTTATGTTAAGCCAGATGACTTCTCCAATCTGGGATTCCCTCTCCCCTTTGTTCCCCCCTTCCTTCTTGAATTTAGGATTGGGGATAGAGGAGAAAATGTCTCTTTTATCAATGAGAAGAAATAACATGTTAAATGAATTTTCACAATGTAAGTGTTCTGTAAATGCAGATCTTTTATTTTTTCCTTTAGTCTCTTTGCATTTACTGCTAGAAAGAATTCAGGACATCCTACAGGTGTATAAAGAGTAAAAGATAAAATAAACAAACATATGTAATAGTTGTGGTAGCTTCTATACCTTGAGCACTCACTATGAGCTAGTCACTATGCTACATATTTTATATACATCATACTTGTAGTAGAAGCACTAAGTAGCAGGTATTATTTTTACCATAATTTTCCAGTAGGAAATTGAGATAAGAGGGAATGAGAAAGTCACATGGCAGTGATGAAGCCAGAATACAAACCTACATCAGTCCTACTTTCAAGATTAAGCTCTTAACGTTATACCCAATTGCCTTTCAGAAATCAAATAGAAAAATCAAAGCAGGGCAGAAATGAAATGAATATAGAGTCCTGTACATGTGCTATCAGCAAGGTACAATTAGGCTGTGATATTATATGGAAAAAAATGTATAATTAGTTACACAGTTTACAGTGTCAAGATAAAATCAAATGAAGTGTTATAAAAAACAATTGTTGTAATAACACCAGGAAGAAGTGTCTCCAAAGAGTTCATACCATGTTCAATATACATCTTCTGCAGCAATATCCTTAACATAGACAAAATGATGACTATCAGATGAAGAATAGTATTATCATTATATGGGTAACAGGATGTTAAAATTAATTTGAACCAAGATATAGAAATAAAATAGATGATAATTTTCAAAGCTAGATCATATATGCACATATATTGCCCCAGTTTGAATTTCCAGCCAGATAAATTATATAAAGGGTTGTCAGAATGAAGAAAAGGATTAGTAGAGGTGTCTTTGGAAGATCTGATAGAATGATAAGAGTCCCACCTCTACCCCTGGGGGACAGGAAGGTGGTGGGATGTCCCCTCCTTCACCTTAAGCATGGCGACAAGTTACTTTTTAGTGTAAACAGATATTTATATTTATGTGAATGACCTTTGTTCTAGAGTTTTCCCTCTGGGAACTTGATCTGGAGCCTAGGGAAGAGGAATTGCTTTTGCTCCTGTTCATCAAGATGCTAGAACAGAGATGATACTGAACATAAATGGTAGTGAAAGAGGATCAGAATGAAACCAGCCACCTCAGGAGTGGCAGCCTATGAACCGAGGGCTCATAAAATCACTTCTAGAAATTAAAGGGGAGAAAGAGTAACCAACTCAAGACCTAGGGGTCTATTGTAAAAAGTCTGAGAGGAGAAAGATGTCATTGGTGATCAGGAGAACCTCAGTTAAGAGAACATAGGAACCTGCCCAGAGGACCTACTAAAAAACAGCAAAGTGGTAAGAATGGGAGATGTTACTCTTTTTTTCTGTGATCTGGGGAAACACATTTACTATTAGTGGAAAACATTGTGGTTAGATTTCAATCATGCCTTTCCAACTGAAAGACACTTCTCCACATTATCTCTTTCAAGTAAAAGTTTTAATCAATTACCAAACACTTTAAGAAGTACCAATTAGTGCACTAGATTCCTTGAGACATTATAAGAAAAAAATAGCTCATGTTTCATTTCTGAATGGAGGAAGTGAAATACCAAGAGAAGGATGTGTTATGTGTTTTACCCAAAGTTATAAAGATCCAGGACTGACATCCTACAACCTCCTTTCAGCCCAGAACCCCCTCATGTCTCTGTGATGGTTTTCCACTAGAAAGTACTTCAGGACCAAAAGAAAGTACCTTTCACAATACCAGGCCTGGTTCACTGATGGAAGTGTTTGTTACTGAGGTTGAGGAAAAACTTTTCTCCCATAGGTGTTGGGATACATTCAAAGAAAGCCCACCCATCTGAGTTTATGTGGAGATCCCAAACAGTGCCCATCTTTCTACAATGCAGGATGACCTAGGGTCCATCTTTGGATGGTTGCTTTTAAAATTGAGTGTCTGCTTGTTTTTTTATAGGTTGCAAAATCATGTTCTTGATTCCTCATTCACTTAGTCAAACCAGCCATCTTCATTATTTTGGACCTCTCTAAATCATGGTAATTGAATTGGTTAGCTGGTCTATCTCCATTAAAGTCTGCCTTAGAGCAGAACCTTCACACAGGGCCAAATGAGAACTTAGAGTTCTTCTAAAGAAGCACTTTAACATTCATTTATTTTGTCTCTCATTGTAAGTCTTCTGCTCTATTTGTTGAGTTAGAACAGCCTGCCATTTGTGAAAGACACTTGGCTCTCTACTATCCAGGACAATGTCTAGGAGCCATGACAGGGTTTATTGTTAAATTCTTCACTCTACCTTTAGTGCATTTTTGTGTATACATCATGTTCCTGACATTCTGGGAAAGCTCTTATTCTCATTCCCCCCATAACTACAGACTTGAATAATCTGTCCACTTACTGATTTTCCTCATTCCTGGTTTTTTGCTTCTTTACTGCCATCACTATTCAATATCTCTTTGTTTCTGGCCCAGAATTCACAGAAAACCAAGATTGTTATGAGGGTGAATTTTCATCACCGCCCAGTGTTATCCACATACCAGCCCTGGGACTTAACCTTCTATATCATTGTCCTCTCTCAGGACACCAAGGATCTTGCCTTGTCTTTTTTCTAGCCCCCACTTCTCTCCATCTCTCTTTTTAAAAATAGATTAATAAGCTGTCATTGAAGTGGGTTCAGATGAGGCTCAGCAAAGTCTTGTTGTAGGTCATTTGTTGAAAAACACTTGTTGGATACTAGTGGGGGCTGGATAGGCAGATTTTCTCATAGCTCAGCCTGGGGAGGGAAATTCAAATTTCTGAACTTCTCAGTTTCTCTTCAGTCATACAAAGGCAGTGCAGGACATGCCATTTGTATAATGCTTTTTAATTCTTCTAAAAAATTAGTTACATAACTGTTATCTTAGAATTCTTGAGCGACAGAAAGGAAGAATCATTGGGACTGGGTGAGTCGGAAAGCATGATAGCCACTTGCTTAAACTCACACAGTTTGTAAAAGGAGAGCTGGGATAAGATTTATTTTCTAGCCACATGATCTGTCAGAGCTAATAGCCCTATTTCTGTCATCTGCAACCACAAAATATGAAATGCACACTTAAGAAATAGGGTTTTCATTTTTGATACAGAAAAATTGGAAGTATTAGAACAGTTGGGTATTGCTCTTAGATGTTGTTTGACAACTGAGAATTTTTGTAGCTTTCATTAATAATTACAACAACAGGGCTACCCATATTCACTGGGGTTCATAAGATGATGGAGAACAGTACATACATGTAGTGAGTTTGAGCTGTCAAGTAGTAACAGTCCTTGAATTCAATTTGCCATTTTCAAGCACAGATTCTAAGAAGGCTTTGCTGGAGAAGAGCCCAGGTGCTGCTCTGTTTCCTTATCTTTTATTCCCTTTAGCATTTTCCTTTTAGTTTTAAGTTTTTCCTTCATTCATTGCCTGGAAATATAGCACCTGATTCTTCCTTGCTTTCTTCTCTTGCATATAGTTCTCTGTCAAGATCTTTTTGGCCAACACACTGTCATTTTAAAGTAGCTGTTGGCTGTTGAGTGCTTCCAATGAGGGGGACTACATTCTGAGACTTGTGACTTAACATTTGGGGTTTGCAGCCTATTTCCTTTTTGTGACAATTTTTGATTTACTACATGAGGGCTTAACACTGGACAGATGACTCTAGTCTATCTTAAAAGTGTTTGACTTAATTTTTTTAATCCCTATGATTTTACTAAGGATTCTTGAGGATTAATGTCAAACATAGCATTTCCTTTCTTGTTCAATACCATGATGAGTGAACTATTTTTTTCCTTTATTGAGTGTCCTATAATTATTAGTTTTAATATGATTCTGATTCTCCACAATCTCTTCTGATATAGATCTGACCTGTGTTTGGTGTATGTTAAAACATATAGTCCATTAATTTTATCTTTTTTTTCTTTTTCCAAATTGTGTTTGGAGATTTATACTTGTATCTCTTATTTATTATTAAAATAACACAAATAATCAAACCCTCAAAATAGATATTTTATCACACATTTAAGGATGCATACAAGATATTAAAATGTAGAGTACTTAGGTAGAGTCTGGTAACTTTTTGATTAATTTTCCACTGTTCTTATCAATTACTGCTAAATTTAACTTTAGTCTTCCTTATGCTAATTTGAAGAGAACATTTACATTTCTTAAGTGATTAAAAATAAATGTTCATTGGAGTTCCCATTTGCTTGCTGCAGCCTAGTCAGCTCAAACTCACTTTACTTCAGAAAAGCTATACCCCCATCTTTAACTATCTGACAAATTATCAGAAAACAGTAAGTTCTTCTTCAACACTCCCAATTAATTTGAGGTACCTGCTTCCCACTTTGCCTCCTTTGCATGTAATTCTCAATTCACCAAGATAGTCCCTGCTCTCTCTGCCCAGCTCTCCCCACTCCAGTCCTAGCGTGCTCTCTTTCTTGTGAGCAACACACACGTACATGCATATGCATGTACACACACACACACACACACACACACACACACACACAGCTATGAAGACACAGATTATCGTCATATCTGAAATGAGACTCTGTTGTGATAACATCCTCCCAATTTGGCCTCTCTAGGAATTCTAGGAACTAAAGTTACATATTTGTTGTTTAACCTGAATTAAATGATTTGATTGGTATGCACAAGAATCATAGGGGGTGAGATTAGTGGGCTAAATCCCAGAGATGCTGCTGAGCTGGGAGCTCTTGGGTGGGAACCAAGAGACACCATTGTAAACAGGCAGTCATCTAATTGTAATGCAGGTGTTTTGGAACAATCTTTCAGAAACTGTGCTTTATTTTTTTCCACAATAATTTTAAACACTGATTCTCCTTCACTACTAAATAATTTCAAGTATACTTGAATTGGTAAGAACATATTTTAAACATCAAATAAGACTACAAAGGTAGAGCACTATTTGAAAAGTTAAACTAAGTGTTATTTTAAGCTTAAAAATGTCTTCCCCATAACTTCTCCATAACTTTTCTACACACTTATCTGAAAACTAATTTTAGATAAGATGGTATCTAATTACTTTATAGTGATAAAAGCCATTTATTTGTTCATTTAAGAACAAGTGTCTGGAGATCATAGAATACTAGCATTTATTTTAGGCAAATCCATGTGTCAAGTATTCCTTGAATCCAATTAAACAAGGGATTTTTACACAGGTTAAACTTTGCAGTGACTTTTCTGATGTTTGTAATCCATTAAATTTGTCTTTTTCTTATACTTAAAGTATTCATTGAAAGTTTTCCTATAAAATTTTTATGTAGGCAAATTTATCATTATTAACCAAACAGAAATGGAGCTCAGGGGAATAGGAATTGCAGTCAAATGCTCTACCACTGAGCTATACCCCCTGGGAATAGGAATTGGAAGCAGAAGAGAATGCTGAATAAAAGAATCTATCATGTAATACACATAGAAACAAGAGGAGATTTGTATTATAATCCTTACCCCATCAATGCATATCCTTAGGATTGTTGTAGTTTCTTTTAATATTTGCCTATGCCACCTTTAGAATAAAGTTCCAAAAGGATGTTGGCTTCAGAGCAGGGTTATTTTAATGACAGTGTGAGAATATTTTTAACTTTTCTGAAAAATGTCTTCTTTAGCCATTCTCTTCAATACCTTACTGTGAGCTTTGCTTTACATTGATAAATATGCCAGTGATCATCAACCACAATGTCATGACAAGCTATCAGTTGTGATCAATTCTGTTGTATTTCACAACACACAGCTGTTATATAGCATATAACTTATTATCGGAAGTAAAAAAAATCAAAGTTGGAAATAATTTTCTTTTTTTCAAAAATTTATTTATTTACTTATTTATTATTATAAACATATAATGTATTATTAGCCCCAGGGGTACAGGTCTGTGAATAGCCAGGTTTTCACCATAGCACATACTCTCCCCCAGGTCCACAACTCCACCACCTTCTCCCAATCCCCCTCCCCCCAGCAACCCTCAGTTTGTTTTGTGAGATTAAGAGTCTCTTATGGTTTGTCTCCCTCCCGATCCCATCTTGTTTCATTATTCTTTTTCTAACCCCCAAATCCCCCACATTGCATCTCCACTTCCTCATATCAGGGAGATCACATGATAGTTGTCTTTCTCTGATTGGCTTATTTCGCTAAGCATAATACCCTCTAGTTCCATCCATGTCATTGCAAATGGCAAGATTTCATTTCTTTTGATGGCTGCATGGTATTCCATGGTGTATATATATACCACCTCTTCTTTATCCATTTATCTGTTGATGAACATCTAGGTTCTTTCCATAGTTTGGCTATTGTGGACATTGCTGTTATAAACATTCAGGTGCACATGCCCTTTCGGATCACTACATTTGTATCTTTAGGGTAAATATCCAGGAGTGCAAATCCTGGGTCACAGGATAGCTCTATTTTCAACATTTTGAGGAACCTCCATGCTGTTTTCCAGAGTGGTTGCACCAGCTTGCATTCCCACCAACAGTGTAGGAGGGTTCCCCTTTCTCCACATCCTCGCCAGCATCTATCATTTCCTGACTTGTTCAATTTAGCCATTCTGACTGGTGTGAGGTGGCATCTCATTGTGGTTTTGATTTGTATTTCTCTGATGCCGAGTGATGTGGAGCATTTTTTTCATTTGTCTGTTGGCCACCTGGATGTCTTCTTTGCATAAATGTCTGTTCATGTCCTCTGCCCATTTCTTGATTGGATTATTTGTTCTCTGGGTGTTGAGTTTGCTACGCTCTTTAGAGATTTTGGATACTAGCCCTTTATCTGATATGTCCTTTGCAAATATCTTCTCCCATTCTGTCAGTTGTCTTTTGGTTTTGTTAACTGTTTCCTTTGGTGTGCAAAAGCTTTTGATCTTGATGAAGTCCCAACAGTTCATTTTTTCCCTTGCTTCCCTTGCCTTTGGCATTGTTCCTAGGAAGAAGTTGCTGTGGATGAGGTCTATGAGGTTGCTGCCTGTGTTCTCCTCAAGGATTTTGATGGATTTCTTTCTCACATTGAAGTCCTTCATCCATTTTGAGTCTATTTTCATGTGTGGTGTAAGGAAATGGTCCAATTTCATTTTTCCGCATGTGGCTGTCCAATTTTCCCAACACCATTTGTTGAAGAGGCTGTCTTTTTTCCATTGGATGTTCTTTCCTGCTTTATCGAAGATTAGTTGACCACAGAGTTGAGGGTCTATTTCTGGGCTCTCTCTTCTGTTCCATTGATCTATGTGTCTGTTTTTGTGCCAGTACCATACTGTCTTGATGATGACAGCTTTGTAATAGAGCTTGAAGTCCGGAATTGTGATGCTACCAACTTTGGCTTTCTTTTTTGACATTCCTCTGGCTAGTCGAGGTCTTTTCTGGTTCCATATAAATTTTAGGATTTTTTGTTCCATTTCTTTGAAAAAAATGCATGGGATATTGATGGACATTGCAGTAAATGTGTAGATAGCTTTAGGTAGCATAGACATTTTCACAATATTTGTTCTCCCAATCCAGGAGCATGGAACATTTTTCCATTTTTTTGTGTCTTCCTCAGTTTCTTTCATGAGTACTTTATAGTTTTCTGAGTATAGATTCTTTGCCTCTTTGGTGAGGTTTATTCCTAGGTACCTTATGGTTTTGGGTGTAATTGTAAATGGGATTGACTCCTTAATTTCTCTTTCTTCTGTCTTGTTGTTGGTGTAAAGAAATGCAACTGATTTCTGTGCATTGATTTTATATCCTGACACTTTACTGAATTCCTGTACAAGCTCTAGCAGTTTTGGAGTGAGGTCTTTTGGGTTTTCCACATATAGTATCATATCATCTGCAAAGAGCGATAGTTTGACTTCTTCTTTGCCGATTTGGATGCCTTTACTTTCTTTTTGTTGTCTGATTGCTGAGGCTAGGTCTTTTAGTACTATGTTGAATAGCAGTGGTGATAATAGACACCCCTACCGTGTTCTTGACCTTAGCAGAAAAGCTCTCAGTTTTTCTCCATTGAGAATGATATTTGCGGTGGGTTTTTCACATGTGGCTTTGATAATATTGAGGTATGTGCCCTCTATCCCTACACTTTGAAGAGTTTTGATCAAGAAAGGATACTGTACTTTGTCAAATGCTTTTTCAGCATCTATTGAGAGTATCATATGGTTCTTGTTTTCTTTTGTTAATGTATTGTATCACACTGATTGATTTGCAGATGTTGAAACACCTTTCAGACCTGGAATAAATCCCACTTGGTCATGGTGAATAATCCTTCTAATGTACTGTTGGATCCTATTGGCTAGTATTTTGGTGAGAATTTTTGCATCTGTGTTCATCAAGGATATTGGTCTGTAATTCTCTTTTTTGATGGGATCCTTGTCTGGTTTGGGGATCAAGGTGATCCCAAATCACCTTGATCCTAAGGTGATGCTGGCCTCATAAAATGCGTTTGGGAGTTTTCCTTCTATTTCTATTTTTTGGAAGAGTTTCAGGAGAACATGAATTAATTCTTCTTTAAATGTTTGGTAGAATTCCCCTGGGAAGCCATCTGGCCCTGGGCTCTTATTTGTTTAGAGATTTTGGATGACTGTTTCAATCTCCTTACTGGTTATGGGTCTATTCAGGTTTTCTGTTTCTTCCTGGTTCAATTCTGGCAGTTTATATGTCTCTAGGAAAGCATCCATTTCTTCCAGATTGTCAAATTTGTTGGCATAGAGTTGCTCATAATATGTTCTTATGATTGTTTGTATTTCTTTGGTGTTGGTTGTGATCTCTCCTCTTTCATTCATGATTTTATTTATTTGGGTCCTTTCTCTTTTCTTTTGGATAAGTCTGGCCTGTGGTCTATCAATCTTATTAATTCTTTCAAAGAACCAGCTCCTAGTTTCATTGATTTGTTCAATTGTTTGTTTGTTTTTGGTTTCTATTTCATTGATTTCTGCTCTGATATTTATTATTTCTCTTCTCCTGCTGGGTTTAGGCTTTCTTTGTTGTTTTTTCTCGAGCTCCATTAGGTGTAGGGTTAGGTTGTGTATTTGAGACCTTTCTTGTTTCTTGTGAAAGGCTTGTATTGCTATTTATTTTCCTCTCAGGACTGCCTTTGCTGTGTCCCACAGATTTTGGACCGTTGTGTTTTCATTATCATTTGTTTTCATGAATTTTTTCAATTCTTCTTAATTTCCTGGTTGACCCATTCATTCTTTAGAAGGATGCTGTTTAGTCTCCACGTTTTTGGGTTCTTTCCAAATTTCCTCCTGTGATTGAGTTCTAGCTTCAGAGCATTGTGGTCTGAAAATATGCAGAGAATGATCCCAATCTACTGATACCTGTTGAGACCTGATTTATGACCCAGGATGTGATCTATTCTGGAGAATGTTCCATGGGCACTAGAGAAGAATGTGTATTCTGTTGCTTTGGGGTAGAATGTTCTGAATATATCTGTGATGTCCATCTGGTCCAGTGTGTCATTTAAGACCTTTATTTCCTTGTTGATCTTTTGCTTGGATGATCTGTCCATTTCAGTGAGGGGAGTGTTAAAGTTATTGTCAATGTGTTTTTTGATTTTGTTATTAATTGGTTTATATAGTTGGCTGCTCCCATGTTAGAGGCACAGATATATAAAATTGTTAGATCTTCTTATTGGGCAGACCCTTTGAGTATGATATAGTGTCCTTCCTCATCTCTTATTATATCTCTTATTTGGCTTAAAATCTAATTGATCTGATATAAGGATTGCCATCCCAGCTTTCTTCTGATGTCCATTAGCATGGTAAATTGTTTTCCACCCCCTCACTTTCAATCTGGAGGTGTATTTGGGTCTAAAATGGGTTTCTTGTAGGCAGCATATGGATGGGTTTTGTTTTTTTATCCATTCTGAAACCCTGTGTCTTTTGATTGGGGCATTTAGCCCATTTTCATTCAGGATAACTATTGAGAGATATGAATTTAGTGCCATTGTATTGCTTGTAAGGTGACTGTTACTGTGTATTGTCCCTGTTCCTTTCTGATCTACTACTTTATGGTCTCTCTTTGCTTAGAGGATCCCTTTCAATATTTCCTGTAGAGCTGGTTTGGTGTTTGCAAATTCTTTCAGTTTTTGTTTGTCCTGGAAGCTTTTTAAAAACACCTTCTATTTTCAATGATAACCTAGCTGGATATAGTATTCTTGGCTGCATGTTTTTCTCGTTTAGTGCTCTGAATATATCATGCCAGTTCTTTCTGGCCTGCCAGGTCTCTGTGTGTAAGTCTGCTGCCAATCTAATGTTTTACCATTGTATGTTACAGACTTCTTGTCCTGGGCTGCCTTCAGGATTTTCTCTTTGTCACTAAGACTTGTAAATTTTACTATTAGATGATGGGGTGTGGACCTATTCTTATTGATTTTGAGAGGGATTCTCTGTACCTCCTGGATTTTGATGCTTGTTCCCTTTGCCATATTAGGGAAATTCTCTATGATAATTCTCTCCAATATACCTTCTGCTCCCCTCTCTCTTTCTTCTTCTTCTGGAATCCCAATTATTCTAATGTTGTTTTGTCTTATGGTATCACTTATCTCTCGATTTCTCCCCTCGTGGTCCAGTAGTTGTTTGTCTCTCTTTTGCTCAGCTTCTTTATTCTCTTGTCATTTTGTCTTCTATATCACTAATTCTTTCTTCTGCCTCATTTATCCTAGCAGTAAGAGCCTCCATTTTTGATTGCACCTCATTAATAGCTTTTTTGATTTCAACTTGGTTAGATTTTAGTTCTTTTATTTCTCCAGAAAGGGCTTTTATTTCTCTGGACAGGGTTTCTCTAATATCTTCCATGCCTTTTTTGAGCCCGGCTAGAACCTTGAGAATCATCATTCTGAACTCTAGATCTGACATATTACCAATGTCCATATTGATTATGTTCCTAGCCTTCGGTACTACCTCTTGTTCTTTTTTTTTTTTTTTTTTGAGTTTTTCTCTCTTTTATCCAGATAAGAATATATGAAGGAGCAAATAACCTGATAAAATGGTGGCAAAGACCCCAGTAAAATGTGCTTTAATCAAATCAAAAGAGACCCCAAATAATGGGGGGGAGAAAGGGGTTAAAAAGAAGTTCAGAGAAAAAAATTAAAGAAAACACATAAAGAAAAAATATTAAAAAGAAAAAAATGTATATATAGGACTGGTGACTAGAACAGGGTCACCCACTTAATTTGGGGAGTATTTTGGTCTCTTAGAGTAAAGTACCTCCCAAAATTTTAAAGAATGAAAAACATAGATAAGGGTAAACAAAATGAAGTGATGGAATATGCCTATAAAGGTGAAAAAAATTTTTAAATCTTTTTAAAAAGGAGTTGATAAAGTTAGTTGGTTAAGAGAATAAAGAAAAAGAAAGTGGAGAGAATTTGCTCAGGCTGGAGACCAGATCAAGCCTGGAGCTAGTTTTAGGGTATATTTTGATCTATTTGAAGAAGTTGTACCCCAAATTTTTTATGAGACTGAAGTGCTACCTACTGTGCTAACAGGGCACCTTACCCAAATTTTTTAGAAAAAAAAAAAAACCCTATGCGAATACAAAAAATAAAGTTAGATACAATGAAGGATAAAATATGACTATAAGAATGAAGGTTTAAAAAAGGTTATTATTATTATTATTATTATTATTATTATTAATGAAAGGTATTGTTAAGATAAACTAGTTAAAAAAGTTTAAAAGAGGAAAGGGTAAAAGTTAAAAAAAATTAAACAAGAAAAAATAAAATTAAAAAAAATTAATTAACTGCAAGACTAAAGAATCATGGGGAGAAAGGCACGAATTCCATGCTTTGCTTTCTCCTCCTCTGGAGTTCCACTGTTCTCCTTGGTAAGTGAACTTGGTCTCCGCTGGATTTCTTGTTGATCTTCTGGGGGAGGGGCCTCTTGTAGTGATTCTCAAGTGTCTTTGCCCCAGGTGGCATTGCACTGCCCTTACCAGGGGCCTGGCTAAGTAATCCTCTCGGGTTTGCTTTTGGGAGCTTTTGTTCCCTGAACACTTTCCGTAGAGTTCCGGAGGTCAGGAATGAAAATAGCGGCCTCCCAACCTCCAGCCCGGAGGAGCCGAGAGCTCAGGGCCCCACTCCTCATTGCACCCTCAGAGGAAAGCGCTCAATCACTCCCGTCTCCCTAGCCTCCAGCTGTGCTTTGCGCTTATCCAGCCTGTGACCAAGCATCTCTGTCTCTGGCACACAGCTCTACCTGGGGTCTCCAAACCCCACAGACCCCTGAACTCTTCTAGGGGGTGTCTCCCTGGGTCTTGTGGGGACCCCACTCACAGAGTACCGGCCTGTGGCATGGATTATGGCTCAAGGTAACCCTGAGTTGAGAGCTCACTCCTTGGCTCTGTCTCTGTAGCCAGCTTCCCTGCTCTAATACCTGTGAGCTCTGCGACACTCAGACACCCCCGATTCTTCTGTGACCCCGCGGGACCTGGGGCCATGCTGACCCCGCATGGGCTTCGCCCTGGTTTAGCCTCTGGAGCTATGTCCCTCAGTGGAATAGACTTTTAAAAGTCCTGATTTTGTGCAATGTTGCTCCGCCGCTTGCCGGGAGCCGGCCCCTCCCCCCAGGGTCTATCTTCACGTTGCTTTGGATTCACTTCTCCGCTGGTCCTACCTTTCCGAAAGTGGTCAATTTTCTGTTTCTAGAATTGTTGCTCTTCTTCTCTTTGATCTCCTGCTGTATTTGTAGGTGTTCGCAATGGTTTGATAAGCTACCTAGCTGATCTGCTACCTGATGTTGTCTCAGTCTGCTACTTCTCCACCATCTTGACTCCTCCCCCAATAATTTTCATTTTTAAAACAATTAGAGTCAAGACTTTTCTTCAGGTAATAACATGTTAATAATCTTCCAAATCATCTTCCAAAGATTATTACTTGCTTTGTGACATACTTTTTAGTTTTTACGATTTTATTTATTTATTTGTCAGAGAGAGAGAGAGAGAGAGATCACAAGTAGGCAGATGTGACATACTTTGTAAGTAGACATGAAGGAATTGAGCTTAAAGACACTATGGGAACTGATTATAATACATGCTCTATAATGCAGGCTGTAGCCTAAAATGAATTACCTTTCTTTTTTTAATTTAAATTCAATTAACCAACATATAATACATCATTAGTTTCAGAAGGAGAGTTCATTTATTCATCAGTTGCATATAGCACCCAGTGCTCGTCACTTGACATGCCCTCCTTAATGCCCATCACTCAGCTATCCCTTCCCCTGACCCACCTCCCTTCCAGCAGCCCTCTGTTTCCTGTAGTAAGAGTTTCTCATGGTTTATCTTCTCTCTGATTTCTTCGCATTCAGTTTATGATACTCCTTGCTTATATTCCACAGATGAATGAAACCATATGATAATTGTCTTTCTCTGGTTGACTTATTTCACTGATCATAATACCCTCCAGCTCCATCTATGCCTGTGTAATGCTGCTATAAACACTGGAGTGCAAGTGCCCCTTTGGATCACTACAATTATCTCACCCTTTGCAGATGATATAATACTTTATGTGGAAAACCCAAAAGACTCCACCCCAAAATTGCTATGTGGCAGTATATAAAGTCAACACACAGAAATCAGCAACGTGGTAGTATATAAAATCAACACACAGACATCAGTTGCATTTGTATGCACTAATAATAAGACAGAAGAAAGAGAAATTAAGGAATCGATCCCTTTACAATTACACCAAAATCCATAAGATTTCTAGGAATAAACCTAAACAAAGAGGTAAAGGACCTATACTCTAGAAACTACAAAACACTTATGAAAGAAATTGAGGAGGCCACAAGAATGGGAAAAACATTTCATGCTCAGGGATTGGAAGAATAAATATTGTTGAAATGTCTCTGCTACTGAGAGCAATCTACACACTCAGTGCAATCTTTATCAAAATATTGTTAACATTTTTCACATAACTGGAATGAATAATCCTAAAATTTGTATGGAACCAGCAAAGACCCTGTATAGCCAGAGGAATATTGAAAAATATCACAATGCTTGACTTAAAACTATATTACAAAGTAGTAATCATCAAGACAGTATGGTACTGGCACAAAAACAGACATCTATGTCAATGGAACAGAATAGAGAACCCAGAAATAGACCCTAACTAATCTTCAATGAAGCAGGAAAGAATATCCAGTAGAAAAAAGATAGTTCCCTCAATAAATGGTGCTGGGAAAATTGGATAGCCACATGTAGAAGAATGAAACTGGACCATTTTCTTACCATACAAAAAAAATAAACTCAAGGGGCGCCTGGGTGGCTCAGTGCGCTAAGCCTCTGCCTTCAGCTCAGGTCATGATCTTGGGGTCCTGGGATTGAGCCCCGCATCGAGCTCTCTGCTCAGCAGGGAGCCTGCTTCCCTCCCCGCCCCCGCCTGCCTCTCTGCCTACTTGTGATCTCTTTCTCTGTATCAAATAAATAAATAAAATCTTAAAAAAAATAAACTCAAAATGGATGAGAAACCTAAATGTGAGACACAAATCCATCAAAATCCTAGAGGAAAACATAAGCAGCAACATCTTTGACCTTAGCCACAACTTCTTGCTAGACACATCTCCAAAGGCAAGGGAAACAAAAGCAAAAATGAACTACTGAGATTTCATTAAGGTAGAAAGCTTCTGCACAGCAAAGGAAACAGACAACAAACACCAAACAAACAACAATACTAAACCTAAGGGATGGGAGAAGATATTTGCAAATGACATATCAGATAAAGGGCTAGTATCCAAAAATCTATAAAGAACTTATCAAACTCAACACCCCAAAAACAAATAATGCAGTCAAGAAATAGGCAGAAGACATGAGCAGAGATTTCTCCAAAGAAGACATCCAAATGGCCAACAGACACATACAAAACTGCTCTATAACATATGACATCAAAGAAATACAAATCAAAACCCCAATGAGATACCACTTCACACCAGTCAGAATGGCTAAAATTAACAAGTCAGGAAATAAAAAATGTTGGCAGTCATGCAGAGAAAGGGAACCCTCTTCCTCTGCTGGTGGGAATGCTAGCTGGTACAGTCACTCTGGAAAATGGTATGGAGGTTCCTCAAGAAGTTAAAAATAGAGCTACCCTATGACCCAGCAATTGCACTGCTAGGTATTTGCCCCAAAGATAGAAATGAATTACCTTTCTTAATAGTTCTCTTATTTAAAAATTATTGCAATATTTTTATATTGGGGATTTATGCCTTTGTAACCTAAGTATTCTGTTATAATTACAAACTTCTGTATTTTTATTTCTCTACTTTTTGTTTTATATATTTTGAAGTTA
The DNA here is from genome assembly GCA_003697995.1 of Taxidea taxus jeffersonii. NCBI lineage: Eukaryota > Metazoa > Chordata > Mammalia > Carnivora > Mustelidae > Taxidea > Taxidea taxus. The sequence goes on along the minus strand of ML109876.1, from coordinate 37,004 downwards.
GATTATTAGGTATATAACAAATAAAAATTTCAAATTTATTTAGTTTTACTAAGTCAAACATGCATATTGCACAGATGTGTGTGCTTCGTGTAATCGCAGAAAGAATTCATAGCTCACAAACTAGTAAGGGCAGAATAAACCAATGCAAATAATTAAGAAACAGACAAGAAAAGAGGGAAGAAAAGGTTAAAAAAAAAGCAGGAAAAATGGTATGCAAGTTGTAAAAGGATAAATAAGAACACCAATATATCACTACTTAGATTAAATGCTTATAGCAGCATTATCTACAATAGCCAAATTATGGAAGCAGCCTGAGTGTATAAAGAAAATGTGGTATATACATGTATGACAGAATATTATTCACTGATAAAAAAAAGAGTGAAATCTTGCCATTTGCAATGACATGGATGGAGCTAGAGAGTATTATGCCAACAAAATAAATTAGGGAAAAAAAGACCAAATGATTTCACCCATATGTGGAATTTAAGAGACAAAACAAAGGAGCAAACAGGAAAAATAAGAGGCAAACCAAAAAACAGATTCTTAACTATAGAGAACAATCTGATGGTTATCAGAAAGGAGGTAGGTTGGGGGATGTAAATAGGTGAGGGGGATTAAGGAAGACACTTATTGTGATGAGCACATGGCATTGTATGGAAGTATTAAAACACTATGTTGTATGCCTGAAACTGATATTACACTGCTTGTTAACTACATGGAATTTAAATTAAACTTAAAAAAATCTAAATGGACTAAATAATCTAATAAAAACACAAAGATATTCAGACCTTTGTGTGTTTTACAAGAGACATAACATAAATACAAGACACAATATACAAAAATCCTGTTTTATCTAGTACTACAGTCATTAAACTTTATTTTTTGGTTTTTGTTTGCATGACATATAATTTTACATTATTTTACTTATAATATTTTTATGTCCACTGACAATTTATTCTTTGAGGCTTGCATTTATTACTTACTCCTTATTTATTTAATTACCAAGGTGGTAAATGTGGGCAGGAGGGAAATAAACATTTATTACATAAATGTTTCCAATTCATCAAAATGAAAATAAACATGTTAGGTCACAGTAGCTTTTTGAGGATAAAACTTATAGGGGAATTTTGATTATATGAGTACTATAAATTTTTAAAATATTATTACTGATCAGCTTTTTTTTAGAATTTGGAAGTTTATTGCAATGAAATCAAATATAATAAATATGGCAAAATAAAAAAACAAATACAAGGAGATCCCGATTGTGTTCATAGATGAAGTATCACTAATATGATAAGATCAATTTTTTCCAATTAGATCTATAGTTTCTTTTTTAAAATTTTTATTGTGTTATGTTAGTCACCATAAAATACATCATTAGTTATTTGATGCAGTGTTCCAAGCTTTTTCAGAAAGATAAGGAAAATAATGCATAGACTATTAACATATTGGGACCACAGGTGATCAATAAACACAGAACACTGTGGGAAACTATATGGAGGAAAGTTCTCATTTAAATCTTGTCATGCTCTGCCTCTTTATTGAGACAGGGCAAATTTCCAAAAATATTTAATCTCCCAGAAGTTTAACCTTCCATTTTGATTGGGATGCCCATGGAGTACATATTATTAATTTATTCTATATAATACATTCTTGATAAAAATATGGATTTTTTTTACTTGCAATGCAAATAAAATCACTAGCCTTGTATTAATTGATCTAACACTACGTGAATAATGTGGACCTTTTGATACTCAGAAAACTGAGTCAGTCACTAGGATTCTTCTTGCAGTCTTGCCCCAAATAAAATGAACTGTAGCAGATTCCAATCCAAATGTAATAAGAAGAATGGTATCTTCAATACAAAAAAGAAGAGGGCTAAGGACTAAGACCAGAGAACATCTAAAAGAGCCCAGGAGCAAGAAATGAACCCATTAAAGGCAATTGAGATTAGAAGCCAGAGAGAAGGGAGAGAAAAATTAGGTGAGTTTGATGTGTTAGAAACCAAATAAAGAAATTTCTTCAATAAGGAATGAATGATTATTCCTGTTAAATGCTGCTGGCGGCTCAAATAAAATGAAAAATAAAAGTTGATTATTGGATTTGGCAAGTTGGTAACATCATTAAATATAATCTCATTGAGCTTTGGGGGCACCATTGTGCCTTGTATAGGTTGACGAGTGAATGAGTGCAAGGAAGTAGAGATATTGAAACTAGACAACTCTCTCCAAGAGGTTTGCTATAAAAGAAAGAAGCTAGGGAGTGGCAGGAGAGAGACAGGGAGCCCAGGGAAGGTTAATGACTATAGTTCAGTTGTACTCTGTTGTGAATGATGCAGAAGAGAAGAGAGAGTTTAATGGTATAAAAGACTGAAATGCAGTTTTGTATAAGACTGATGAATCACAGACCTGTACCCCTGAAACAAATAATACATCATATGTTAAAAATAAAAATGCAGGAAAAGTAATTTTAGGTATCGTATCTTCTATAAGCAAGGGGACATGGATTCAGTGTATAAGTGAAAGGGTTGCTATTAGAGTAAGTCTGGAACAGTTTGCTCATTTTGTTAGAAAGAAGAGAGTATCTGTGGGTATTATACAGACTGATAGATTTGGTGGTGAAGAGAAGCACTTTTCTTTTGATTACTTAAAAAGTTATCAATAGAAGACAATCAAGATCTGAGAGTAAGGGGAAGTGATCTGGGAATAGAAGGCTTGAGGAAAGAAAAGGAGAGAATAAACTGGAAAATAGAATTAATTAACCAGGACACTCAATAATGTTGAGAGGCAGTGCCCACAGATATTAGGCACGTTTCATTAAACAGGAGAAAGAACCTTCAGGGAACAAGAAAATTTGCAGACCCAGTAAAAGATTGAAGATGAGGTCAGATTAGAACTCCAGGTGGTGATGGTATCCTGAGAGCCTTAGGACTCATGCTCACTGATATCTATACCAATATAAGACTTGATGGGATTAGTTCTGATAGTCTAAAAATATATCCAAGTGTTTGTGAAAGGTGATACAAAGTTAATATCGTAAATACTGTGAGAATACTTTCCTTATACTCTCTACTTTGAAAACAGTCAAACAGGATCCATATCTTTCATCAAAGACAAAAGTAAATTCTAGATCATGTAAACACCTAAATTAGAAAAATTTTATACTATAAGAAAAGCCTTTGTGGCTTTGGAATTGGAAGATACCATTTAATCAGGTCACTAAAAAGCACAACACATAAAGAAAAGGATTAATCAATTTGATGCTATTAAAGATACGATTTTAGCTTGACAGCAGCATCATAAATAAAGTTAAAAGACAAAGGAAAGACTGGAAGTCAGTGTCTACAACATACAAAAGGTAAGATTGATTTTTAGAAAAAGATAGTGTAAGTGGACAGAGGAAATGAAGATGTAATCCACAGAGGAAGGAAACAACATCACCTACCTCAATTATCAGGAAATTAAAAATTGAAACAATATTTTAAAATCCTATTACACCCATTTAACTGACTGAATAAAAATATTTACAGTGTATTCAGTAGTGACCAGGAGAAAAACACAAACTTGCATATAGTATTAATATGAGTAAATTTGGTATAATTATTATGACCATTTCTACTTTTGGTTACTCCTCTGGGGCAAATTAGACCCATATCACAAAGTTATGCAATAGGGTTTAGTGAGCATTAGCCATAATAATGAAAAATTGTAACAATTTAAATTGCTTGGGAGAATGGATACATGAAACATGGTATATTCAAATTAGATAATGAAGCAATTGAAGAGAATGAGATATACCGTATGCCATATATGTGGTGGGTATATACTATTCCAACATGCATAGGTCTGGAAAATATTTTGAATGAAAAAAGTTTGCATATAAAATTTTACATATGCTAAAAATGACTATGGGTTTCTATTTTCTGAAAATATGAAACAATGAACAGGGAAAGATTCACATTGAATTTACCATAGTGGATGTCTCTGTGGGAGAAGGCAGGTACAGGAGAAAGTGTCCTTAAATTCATTTTCTACATTTATAAAATTGAAGAACATACATAAAAATCATACACATATAGGTGTTGATTACATGTGTCTTTGACATATTACTTTGGTAAATTTCTAATCTTTTTAAATTCTCAAGATCAAGGAAAAGAGAAATAAGGATCGATAAGGATAAAAACTTAGAGTACACCCAAACACAAATGAGCATGTCTATTAGTAAAATACAACACCCATAATTGTTGAGGAAAACTTAAAGAAGACTATCAATATTGAGTTATTTGGGGCCCCAACCTTAAGGAGCAGGGTTTTTAAAGTCACGCTTTTTCAACTTCTATTCCTATATAATTCAAGTCACCTCTTATATCCAGAATGTTATTTACTGAAAACGGTTTCCAATTAAAAGGATTCCCTTTTATTTTAAAGTATTTAGTGTTTATCTTTTACCTGTATGGATTATTGCAGAATAGCAAATCCAGATGGTATCTGATCCCCCACTCAAGTTTCCAGTTAAGAAGAGACTATGCTTCAGCCTGGCCCATGCCAGCTGCTCCTCTTTGGAAGTGTTGATAGATCACATTGATACCGATACTGCCTACCAAATAGCTCCCTTGGCCCTTATCAGGGAATTACCCTCTTCTATCCAGAAGTAGAGAGAGGAAGAAAGAGAGGGAGAGAGGGAGAGAAAGAGGTGGGGAGAGGGAGAGGGTGTGGAGAGAGAGAAGACAGATGTAGAGAATAAGGAGGCAGAAATAGTCACATTTCTGATCTCTGCCATCTGGGATGTCTTACTTGACTATGCTTGGAAATACCCAGATCCCTTTACTAAAACTCCCAAGAGTTCTGAACTCTTGGGAGTTTTAGTAAAGGGATCTGGGTATTTCCAACTGCAAGACTAGCTTTGTATAGAATTTGTTTTTTTCACATGTAGAAAGAATTGATAGTCCCTCAATTCTAACTCGGGATAATATTAAGGAGAGGATGACTCACTCAAGATGTACAATTTCCTTCTATTGAAATGTTTTGAAGATGGAAGAAAAAAAACTGAGATCCCCAATAAGAGCACAAATTTCAAGGAGCACAGTATGCATATGGCTTCTTTACTTATGATTAAGAACCTGTGTGTATGAAACTCAAAGTTTTTTTCAAGAGGGCAAGAACCATACTGGATAACAATATGTGCTTTTTCTTTCTCTCCTCATTGCATACTGATATAGTCCCCCAGTTCTGTAAAATCACAGCTTTCTGGAGTGTGCACCTGTATAAAATGACTCTCAGCACAAAGAGCTCTGAATTCCTTTTGTTTCCAAAACCAGTGAAAGAAGGAAGGGTAAAATATCCTGAGATCAGGTCCTGAAATTTACCATTGCAGAGCCAGAATCTCAATCACTTCTAGCTTTAATTTTCTTTAATTTGCAAATGGAGGACAAATTACCTAGACAAACTCTCTCATCCCCATGTCTTCTCATTAAACTAATGAGAAGCCAGAGCTGTGATTCACTCTCTCCTTCCTCCGATAACCTGGCAGCAGTGTATGTGTGTATGTGTATGCATGTACATGGGCTCTAGTGTTTATGTGTTTTCAAGGCTGGGGGACTTGCTAATGTGGGAGTGCTTAGTTGCAAAAATCTTCCCTTTCTACTTTTCAGGCATTGTGAGATGCAGGCTCTCACCAGGGGCCTTCTTGGTAAATGCTAGTTACGTTACGGCTGTCCTTTCCATCACTGCAGAGGCCTGCTGGGTAGGACTTCTTTAATCGCACTGTGCTCACTGAGGTGTTCGTAGCCAAGGGAAATTCGTTTGTGTGCTAGGAAATGTAAAGGAGCTATGTCTCGGGGTAAGTACCCCTGAAATCAGAGCTAACTTTTGTCTAATGCTTTACAGTTTGCTAAAGTGCTGCCACATAGGTTAACTTATTTAATAAAGATCTGCCATAGAAGCATGTTTTTTCCAAACTTTTTCTCTACCTTATCTTAGCACTTGCATTTATTTACATAGTGGTATTTTTGAGGACCTGAAGAATAGATGAAAAATCAAGAAATAAAGAGAATCCATTCATTTGTCCCCAGGTAGGGCTTTCTTTTAGAAGAACCATCAACCAAGCAATAACCTGCTTAGTATGGGGCCCTCCAAAGGAGTGAACATCCCCAAATTGTTTTTGCACCGAACCTAGAAGGAGGCCTTGGCGCTAGTTCTATTTGAGGGCTCTGACTGGAGTCTAATGCCTCTGCCTTATCAACCACCCACAACAATGTAGAGAGACTGAAGCTAACATTTACGGCAGCCCACTGTATTTCACTTCTCTTATATTTATTTCATTTACTTTTTGCAGTAGCCAATAAATATAGCTCTTACAATACTTTTTCATAGTCAAGAATTTTATGTAACTTATTTAGCACCACAGAGCAGTAAGTGTTAGAGCTAACATTTAAAACTCTATCTACCAGAAACAAAAGCCATGCTTTCTACATCATACTGTATTGTAATCAATAGGAAACATCATTATATAATAGCTTTTCCCTATGAGTAATGGTGTCAGAAAAAGGAACATGTAGATTTTTGGAGTGAGATTTCTACCTATACACCCCAAATTCTTTCTTGTCTCATCTAAAATATGACCATTTTCTATTCCTCTAACTTTAACAGAAATGAAGCACATCTCCTTATAGCATTTCATATAATCCTCTGAAAATGGAGTTTCTGAAAATGGAGGTTCTCTAAACATATAATAGAGAAACATGTTTAAGGGCACAGTCAGTGGCCAGAGCTTGCTTAAGAGCAGTAGCGAGATACCTAAAAGCTACTCCATGCTTCTCTTAGTCAAGGACAAAATTCATTTTCCAACCCTCTAAGCAAAATACTTTATTACATAGTCTTCCTAGCATTAACCATTGCCAGGGGGCCAAACACAGTAAATGGATCAATAACCTGATGCTATTAAGCAGGTCCCATGAAGAAAAGAAATAACCTGCTGAGTCTCCTTGGCAATCAGACATCAATACTAGACCTCCTCCAAGAAAGCTTCCCGAGCAGAGTGCCTACACACTTTCCTGATCAATAAAGAATTAAACAAGGATAAGTGTACCATCTTGGCAAACAATGAACAGTCCTGAATCATCTACATCCCCTCAAAATGAACCAAAGTTTAGACCATGTGAAATGGAAGTTTGAATCATTGTACCCAAATCTTGACATACCCTCCTGAATGACTGACTAGTAAGTTGTGTTCCTTGGTCAGTGCTAGAGTTCAAGTAGGCACTCATACAGTACCTGAGTAGCAGCTGTGTAACATTTATATAGTAATAATAATGAGTAATAGGTAAAAACAGTGATAAATAATTTCTAAATTTCTAAACATCTATTAACTTGTTTAATATAAGTACCATTATAGGTACCATTACTGTGATCTCTATTTTAAAGAAAGAAATGGAGACATCACCAAGATGGTGACATAGGAGGCTCCTGAATTTCCCTCCTCACACAGACACAGAATAGATAGATAGATAGATATAGATATGTACATGTATATGTGTGTATATGTGATATATATGACTCCATAATCAATTCCCTCTGAGAAAAAGCCAGAAACTAAACTGGTGGCTCCTACACATCAGGCAACTGAGAAAATACCTATATTGAAGGTAGGAAAGGCTGAGACATATTCTCACCATAAACCCCACACCCCCACAGCACCTTACATTCAGGAAGGAACTCCAGCTTCTTTCAGAGGAGTGAAGGGTTTGGACCTCATATTTAGGACCCCACTTCTAAGGCTGCAACCTGAGATATAGCCCTCCAATCACCTAGATTGGGAAGCCAAGGGGGCTTGTATTCATGAGTTCCATAGGACTTTAGAAAACACAGAAGTGGATTTTAAATGGATGTGGCATTGGCTATACTCTTGAGCTCAGTACAATGGGAATAAACAAAAAGACCTCCTAGTTTCTCTCTGGAAGGGGTTTGACAGCATGCTTTCCCAGCTCTGCTTAAGGGTCCAAGCTTGTGATCAACCCTCATCAAGTTGCTGACTGCAACCCCCCCATAAATCCCAAAAGAGCCAGTGGCACTCCCCCAACATTCTCCCTCTGGCTCACTCCAATGCTAAAGCCTTATCTCTAACTTCTCCTTGGAAGAAGCTTGTACACATATCTTGTATGTCAGCTTTTGTGGCTACTAACTGAAGGCCTCAAATCACACAGACATGATATCCAGTGGGGCATTCAGGAGTCTCTCAGGACCATATTGAACAAACAAAACACCAGTTTTGAATGGGCATGCAAACACACCAATGGACATGCAAGCACACCCTGCACCTAAAACACCTATTTCGTAGTTTTTCCCTGGAAAAAATTTGAATTCATACTTTCCCAGCTGCTGTCTCAGGTTTGGTCTTAATCAGGCTGCATGTGGGAGCTGACAGGGATCCTACTGGTTGCCTGATAGAGCTGATGGTCACATCCCCCACTCCCCATAGCTCCATCCAGTAGTAACAAGTCTCCAGATCGTCCATAAGAGGAGCTTGTACACACACATATAGTACCCTAGTTGTTACAGCTGCCACCCACAGGACTCTCAGTTCACCTAGCTCCAGGACCTAAGAGGCTTCAACACTCATGAGTCTCCTAGGACTGCATAATGGTTGCAGAATTTGGGTGCAGGTAAGAACTGTGGGACATCATTTCATGCCAGGATCTTCCAGTGGTATACCTCAACTACATTTTTTAGACATTAAATAGTATCATGCCCTTATATATTTATATTTTAAAATAGATATTGCTGTGATTATTAAAATGTAAATTCATTGCATTAAAGCAATAGTTTATCTATAAACCTCTTGAGAGGAAAGACTATGTTTATTCAGTATCTTGCCTATCACATAATATGCACTTAATGCATGGTTTTAAATATAAATCTTTGATATGGATATATAATTTTTTAAAAAATGGGAGTTATTAAAAACAAAATTTTCAGAGAAATAAATTTTTAAAAGGTTCTCATAGCTTAAAGTTTGGAAGCAGCTGGCTAAGACATATAACTTTTGTTTGGGTTGAATCTTTCTTAACCATATATAGTTAGATGATACAAATACACACACACACACACACGCTAATAATATGGTCCTAGTACTGCATGCAAAATGTCAACAGAACTGTTCTTCATACCCCTGCAAGACAGAAACTGCCTTTTCTCTTTGTATAAAAACCATCAAGTTTATGATAAAATTTTAGACATCTAGTGGGAATTAGAAAATGTTAATTGGGTGGTGACATTGACTTTGCTGCTCATGTGCACCCCTGACACCTTTCTCTGTGTTAGAGCTTCCTTTCATGAAAAATAGAGATGCTAATCTAGATCTGAGTATAAATTTAAGTCATTTTTATAAGACAAAGAGTTACATAATGAGCCATGAGTGGTGTGTGCACCTTTGGAATGAGGCATGGCTTTCTAGATATATTTAACCAAACAATATCAGTCACTAATATGTCAGCTTGGAACAGACTCCTTATCAACTCCTCAACCTAACAGAGAACCGCCCCACCCCCGCCATCTATATCTATTTTTCCTAAGAACAGTTATCTCAGGTGGCAATGACATCACTATGAACTTGACATTCTACTCTTAAGTCAGCAAAATGCTTTAGAAGAAAACCACATACACGTTATCGGTAAATAGATGGAAGAGGAGACATTTCAGGAATCTCCTTGTCATTTATTATCTGACTCAGAATTAGTTAACAGTACCATGTCTCCTTCTAATATGCATTTGGTCACCTTCAGCTCTCAGTCCAGATGTTCTAATACTCAGCACAGAAACAAACGGACATATTGGAGTCCTGTGAATTGACACCGAGTCTGTCATGGGAAAGTGCTTCCTTAAGCAAGGAACTTGAACACTAAAACTTAATTTAGAGTTCCTTCAGTTTTCAGACAAAACAGAAAAAATTAAATACAAATCAACTGCTTTATTCCTTAGTTTTATTTTTTAAAGTACTATCACATCCAGAGAAATGTTAAGATGTATACTATATACTTACCACTAATTCTATTTAGCATGTTGGGGGTTAAAGATTTTAATATCTCGAAAGGAAGGTGCTTATAAACACAAATAAATTATGGCTATCACAAAGTTTGCAGGGTACATTTTTTCTTTCATCTTTAATGTTATGCTTATTTCAAAGAAGCCCAGATGAATTCATGATGAGAATCTACAGTCACCAACTGTTTTTTCAGCTGGTGTTACTTCATTTTTTTTTTCCCTAAGAGAAGACTATTTAATTTCATTTTAAATTAAGAGAAAGTCATTGTGGTAGCCTTACCTGTAATACACATATGTAGGAACAAACCTACTCAATTCATATTAAATAAATTATTTTGGAATTCTAAAAGTGAAGTGAATGAATGTGGAAGGGAACTTAACTCATTTACTACCTCTAAGGATGGCAACAGTACCCTCCCAAGGCAGAGAGAATCTCCTGCCAAGAAGTTATATTGATGCTTCTAAAGATATAAGTAATAACACTGTCCTAGAAGGGTTCCTTCTGGCTCTAAGATACTTCCAATTCACAGATCTCAAATAGCTTCTCTCAGGTGAGTATACTACCTCAAAATGCCAGTACATTGTTTGGAAGGCACCTTAACTAATGGGAATAGTTGGAAGAAGTTAATGAGTATAGTTAGGGCACAATTAATAAATGAGTCTGTAGTTCAGATACTTCTAAATGCTATCTTAATCTTAGGAAATAGCTACTTTACCTAAAAAGATTTAAGATATATCAAGACTTGTTTGGACAAATCCATTTACACTTTTCTTGGTAATTGCGGTAACTGTGGCAGAGGTGATAGAGAAGGGAGTGTGAGGGGGAGCGGGGAAGAGAGGAGCAGAGAGGGAAAGAGGGAGCAAGAAGCTTCCTTCAAGGTGACTAGAACTAACATATAAATTTGACTCTGGACAGCAACCACTTTGTGCCATTAAGACTGGGAAACAGGGTGATCTTTGCTTAGAAAATGGCAGCAGATCTGTAGAGAGGAGCTGGGCTGATAAAATGGTTCAGAAGTCTTCCAATTATTTCCCACAGTGCTCCAAGCAGTGTTTTGTTTTGTTTTGTTTTTTCTTTTCTTTTCATGAAACTCAGTTGGAATACCCAGCATCATCCCCCAAAGTTTCCTTTTTCAGCTTAGGTTAGTTTGGGTTTAAATTACTTGGAATGAAGAGGGTCTTTTTTTTTTTAATTTAAGCTTTTTTTATTTAAACATATAATGTAACCCCACCATCCTCTCCCAACCTAGGGTCTTTTTTAAAAAAAATTAACATATAATGTATTATGCCCCAGGGGTACAGGTCTGTGAATTGCCAGGTTAACACTTCACAGCACTCATCATAGCACATACCTTCCCTAATGTTCATAACCCAACCACCCTCTCCCTACCCCCCCCACCCCCGCAACCCTTTGTTTTGTGAGATTAAGAGTCTCTTATGGTTTGTCTCCCTCCCGATTCCATCTGGAATCAAGAGGGTCTTAATGAACATCATCATCAGAAATGGAAGCAGGAGAGGAAAGTACTTTGTTCAGAAATACACCAATGACCAGAGCAGATTCCTGTCTTCTTGTCTACTAACACTTAACTGTATAAAGAAAAGCTATTTTATTGGTATTATTATCACCAATATTTCTCCACTATTTAAAATATTCTGTTTTATAATTCTTTATAAAAAACACTTTAAAATTCTACTATATTTACATTAAATAAAATGTGTAAAATCTGCTATTGATTCAGTATAGATGGGTGTTAGAAGGGTGGTGTTCAATGTTTGGGTCTGAATATCAGAACAAAAAAAAATCAAATTTTTGAAGCTAATTCTTAAACCAGGAGAACACAAAGATATAACTTGGGCACCAACTCCTTTATTTCCTAATTAAGCTTCCTCATGCACCATTTCCCTCATGTATCATACACACCACCACAAACTGGATCTCCTCCTTCTGGGTAGATCATTGTCTTCTACCAATCATCTGATCTTTGAAGGAGGCATATAGAAGAATGAGTGAAGAAGTCACCTTAATGACCCATCGGATAATCTTTAGTAGCTGAGTGACACCTGTTGAGCCACATAATTCTTACCTCCAACACTTCACTTTACTAAGGTTGGTCTATAGGAGATATTCAAGATAAGGCAGAACAATAAAATAGAAAGAGTAGTGGTTCAGCAATCTCCTTAGTATGATCAAGGTAGACATTTTTGAAATCAAGATGGAATATAGCAGATAAAAAGAAATCAGTCTAAATATTATGAATATATGTAAGCAGCAAATGGTATCTCATCCCTCACTTCAAATGCTACTGAATGTCCAGCCACATGAAGCAAGGAGGAAAGTAAACCAAACCTACTGATTTGCACCACATTTGGTACATGGCAACTGAGAGAAAAGACATACTTCCCCTTTCTCCTTTCCTATTGCCTGACCCCCAGATTAAGTCATTTGGGAAAGTTTGAGTAATGTCTAGAGTCCACAAGTTCTTTCTTTGTTGCTGTTAACTACAATCACACCATAATTCTCAAAATACTATCCCATATTTGTCTATATTCAATACTCATTCCCTGGCAAAATGGAAGTTTAAGTCAGACACGAGATTACATTTATCAGGTACCTAACTTAGCTCCACTAATGATTCTTAATTCTAGTATAATCTGAATTATACTATAATACTATATATACTATAGATATATGATATTATAGTACTATACTATAACATTCAGACATATGACCTATATTAAAGAGCTATCCAATAGTTGGAATTTGGATATTATAGACCATTTTCACAGGTATGTTTCAAGTATGGCACCATTTCTCAATGTTCGTAGACTTAATGAAATTCATTTTAAATATTCATGAGTCATTGAGCTGTCTCCTGGCCTCTTGATTAAATTTTTCCTTAACTGGTCTAAACACCAGGATGTCTGTTAAGTATGTTTATCTTGTCCTTATTTAAGCCAGTGTGTCTCACAGTAAAGTATTTCATTTTGGAATGTTTCTTTTGACCCTCCAGTGGCTTTTCTCTAAATTACAAATAAGTTCCTGATGTTGGCTGGAAAAAATTAATTGGAGGGTGAAAGAGACACTCAAACTAAATAATGAGAGGGCTCTACATTGTTTACCATCTTTAGAAAAAGGAATTCCATTAAAATAAGACCAGTTGAAAATTTAATCTCAGAACTTTTATTCTACAGACTTCAAGCTTGTGCATAAAACTATGATCAACAATTGATTAAAATCAACTAAAATTGTTGTTCTCTGTTCAGTAAAGGTACTGGGCTATGCAACAAGATACCAACATGAATAAACCATTATTTTTGTGCACAAAGATTATAATCTAATGGGGGAAAACAAGAATATAGGAAATTATCACATGGTAGATTGGGATAAATATTAAACAAGGGCATAAGAACCAAGCCATGTATACTCAAAGAGAACAGAAAATAATTTTTGACTGGGAGAATCAGGAGTTAAAAAGTCTTGCCGAGAGTGTAAAATTTAATTGAGTGCTGAAGACTAAGATACTGAACAGGTGTATAATAAAGGTGGAAGGCACATTCTATATTGAAGAAACTGCAGGGACAAAGTCTTTGATGTCTGAATTATGTGGAATGTTTGGGAAATGGCATAGTTTCTGGCAAATAGAAGATGTTATTGAGGAAGAAATTAGAAAATTAGTTTGTATACAGGCCATAAAAGATCTTGACTCCCCACATGAGTCAAATGGCCTTTCAACAGATAGCCTTTTGGTCTTTTTTCAGTAGAGGATCTCCATAATCAGAATTGTGCTTTTATTTTTTATTTTTTATTATGTTCAGTTAGCCAGCATATAGTACATCATTAGTTTTTGATGTAGTGTTCAACAACAGAATTATGCTTTTAAAAATAGTCAGGGGCAGTGTGGAGAGCATGCTGGAAAGGGAGGAGGCTATTTTGGTCTTTGCTAAAATAGGAAATCTTTGTGAAATTATTTTTTATTAAAAATCGTGTGTTTAAAAGTGGTCTTAAAATAAGGAGGAAGCTCATATGTACAAACACAAAAAGTCCTATTTGAGGATAGATATTTCAGTGTTCCTGTTAAACAAAGGAGAGAGTGTTATTTCCTGGTACATGATCATAATCCTGGGAATCAGGTGCTTTGACACATCCCTTAGGTCATAGGGCTGATTTCTATGAGCCTGGTGCAGGGAGAGATAAAAAATTGTTTTACTTATCAGTTCAAAGCATAATATAGGATGATATGAAGTAGACTGGAACTACTGTAAAAAGAGTATAGGCTGGTGGTGAAAATTGTGAGCTTTGGATTTAACCACACCTAGGTGCATACCCCGAGCTTTATTGTTCACTGGTCTCAGCTCCCTAAACTGTAGAATGGAAATAATAGGATTTATTCATTAGATTGTTTTGAGAATTACCTAAGATAATGCTTGTTAAATTCCTGACATATCAAAGAATTTAGTAGATTTAATTGTTACTATTCATTATATCACTGCCTGCCTCAGGGTACATATTTTCATTAAAGATCAATTCTGTTTCTTAAGTGATAAGTATTTGTGCTAAATATTTTTTCATGACATTTTTATCCATTCATTAATTTATTCATTCATTCATTCTTGAATCTACTGTATGCTTGTCACCAGGTATCTACATCTTGGTTATCTGCATCATAGCCTTTGAGGAATCATTGATATTTTTCATCCACATAAGCAAAATCTTCAATGACTTCCTCAGGCTTCTCTCTTCACTGGCTTCCCAATTATCTACCTATCTATCTATCTACAGACACACACATATACATACATACATACATTAATTCATTAGGTTGCTCCTCTTCCTTTCTAAGGAGCCCAAACTATATAGCCCAGAGGATATTCTGGGCCCTTCTGTAATGAAGTATGAGAAGTCAGTATACTTGGCATTAAAAACTTTGTTTAGTTTTATTTATTTAGACCTTTATTTATTTTACATGAATTAAAATGATAAATTTCCAGTCTAGTTTGTCTTGTGAATGGCCAAAATTATTTACATTGACATGGAAGGCCTATGTGGCTTTCTCAACCTGTCTTCTTCATTTTGCATCCTGTGCTCTGACAAGTATTCATTTTTTATTTGCACATATAATTCATTGATGAGATTACTTGTGATGAGATTATATGTGATGAGAAGGTCTTCTATTGGCAACATCTCCTCCCTAATATCATCTTCTCTCTATAGTGTATTCACCCTTTAAATCTTAGCTCCTCTCTACTTCTTTTGTGAAATCTGTTCTGACCACCTGAATCCCAGGAGATACTTCTCTAGCTCTCCTTCTTAAACAAGATGATACTTATGGTCTCCACCAAATGATTAAGCATTTTATCACATCTTTATTTGTTAAATAGCTCCTCTAGTTTTTATTTCCTAGGAGTTCTATCAGCTTCCTTGGAGCAGAAGCTATGCCTTATAACTTAACTGTATTGCCCTCAGTATTGAACACAGACTTTGACAGAAGCTGCTGAATTAATTTTTTAGCAGATTGACCAAATTCCATA
Source organism: Taxidea taxus jeffersonii (assembly GCA_003697995.1). Lineage (NCBI taxonomy): Eukaryota > Metazoa > Chordata > Mammalia > Carnivora > Mustelidae > Taxidea > Taxidea taxus. Next base: position 21,438 of record ML109876.1, on the reverse strand, counting down.
TCAAAAATCACTATTCCCATTTTATATTACAACATAACTTCTTCACAAAATAATAGAAGTTGTGTATGCAAGATTTAGAAGATTATTTTTAATCAAAGATCAAAAAAATGTGTTCAAGCTGGGTCAACAGGGAATAAAAATGACTTAGTAGTTTTACTACTCTTCTACAATAGATTGGCCAGAAGTTTTGCATGAGACCAAAAATATGAATAAGTCTGCAAAGAAAAATGTAATGTGGGAGGTTAGTGACTAACATATGTGCTGCATTGTGCTGCATTTGTGCTTTTTCTCTGAAAGAATGAATTCATTTTTCTTTTCCACCTACATCTTTTGAATTAAATAAAACATTTTCTTATATTTGTAAATGTTAACAAGAATATTTTCCATCAGCTCCAGGTGTGTGTGTATATGATCTACACTTAGTATCTAAACTTAGGTTGTATTCTCTGAGTACATCTTGGAAAATCACACCATGGAGAGGAAGAACAGTGACACATATGGTTGAGGGAGCCAAGAAGGTGGAAACTGATTTTTCCTTTTAAGACTGCACTATATCGGTGACACAGAGATACTGATGTGCTTATCAGCTTTTATAACTCATTCCCAGGGACTGTTCTCTGTCCTTGATACAAAGGAAAAGAAAAACCATAATTGACATATAATAATAGAATCAATAGTAGGGTAAGCCTTACTACCTATCATTTAATCTTTAACTTCAGAAGACAGACACTCTTTTCTCATTTAACAGATGAAGAAACTGAGGCAAAAAGAGGTTAAGTAATCTGTTCAGGGTCACATAGATAGTGACAAAGGTGGATTTCAAACACTGGCTCTGGAGCCCACAATTTAACTGCTATGCGATGTGTCTCTTTGTCCATTATACTAATGTTATTATGTTATTATTACAAAATATATTATTACTTGGAGAAATATAATTTCTGTAACAGACTATGACAGAATAATTAGATTTTTATTCTCTTAAAATACACAAACATACATGAGATCTATCATACCCTTCTATCCTAAGTGATTAGCTATAATTTTATTTTAAAAAAGTTATTTGGAAGTTATATGTCTATCACTAAACAGGAAATAGTATTTTTAAGTTCTGTATTTGTTTAGTAGAATTGCCATTAAAAATCACCCTGGGGTGTTTGGATGGCTCTGTTGGTTAAGAATCCAACTCTTGATTTTGGCCCATGTCATGATCTGAGGGTTGTAAGATGGAGCCTAACTTCAGGTTAATGCTCAGTGCTGAGTCTGCTTCTCTTCCTCACCCTCTAACCCTCCTCACATTTGTGTGTGCTCTCTCTCTCTCTCTCTCAAACAAATCTTAAAATCACACACTGGGTGGCATAAAACAACAGAAATTTTATTTCCTCACAGTTCTGAAGGTAAGAAACCCAAAATCAAGATGTTGGCAGGAGTGGTTCATTCTAGAGGTTGTGAGGCAGAATCTGTTCCATCTGCCTCTCATAGCTTCTGAGGGTTAACAGCGATCTATAGTATTCCTTTGTGGTAGTTACATCACTCCAGTTATTGCCTCTGTCTTCACATATGTTCTTTCTGTGTGTTCCTCTATGTCCAAATTTCTTTCTTCTTATAAGTGTACCAATCTTTAGATTAGGCCTTATTCTGATCTAGTATGATCTCATATTAATCTGATTACATCTGGGAACACTGTATTTTCAAATAAGGTCATGTTCAAGGATACTGGGGGTTAGGATTTTAATGTGTCTTTTTGGGGAACACAGTTCAACCCCAAATAAGCACCTTTGACCAACTTAAGAGTTTCCAAGCAGTAAGCTTACGATGAGGCTTAGTCTAAGAGCTTAGTGCTGCTGCTTTTAAAAAGCAGCCCATTTAAGACCAAACTGTGAAGGAGTAAAAGGTTTCCTTCCAGTTTGTGGCTTAGTTAGTGTGCTTGTATCTCAGATTTTAAGAGTATCACCTGTTAAGGAGGGCACTTGTATAGATGAGTGCTGTGTATTATATGTAAGTGATGAATCACTGCATTCTGCTCAAAAAAAAATGAATGAATGAATGAATGAAGAATCATCTAGGAGCAAGCTAAACCCAAAAGGAGTACTTACTGCTGTTTTCCTTTTGCTAGCAAATGTCTACTGTGTGCAAACAGTGTTTGTGAAGAATGTACACATTCTTCAGTCCTTGCTTTGGCCTAACATATATCTAATATTAACTTAGTCCTTACCTGGTGGTTTGCTGAGCATATTTCCATCCATGACTGCTTTTGCCCCCAAAATGTAACATATCTCATGAAAAGGAAACCATCCCACTACACTGTATCTTTAACTATATTAGGTTTTCACAGCATCTATTATTTTACTGTGTTTTCTTCCCCCGTTTTCACATCTATTCCTTTCCACTACTAATAATCATTTACCCATTTTTACTTTTTTAATAAGTGATTACAATTTAGGAAGTCAAATATTCTCACAATTGTGACAGTAAAAAAAATAGTAATTTACAAAAATATAGAAAGGACATGACAATACTGGAGATAGTGTCTTGATATATTGCTGTATCTTCTGTGAATATGCATTTTTACATAACTGTGATTCAACTCAATGTAGATGTCTGTATCATGTACTTATTTAATTTTATCAGCATATCTTAACTTGCTACATTATTAAAAACTCTTAAAAATAATTATAAGAGCTGAATGCTATCTTTTCATGTAGCTGCACTATTACTAAGCATTCCTCCTCTGTTGATGATTTGGAGGGTTTCCAATTTTTCTTTATTATAAATACTACTGTGATTACCAGTTTTGAACATAAATAATTAGCTCTAATTGTGATTATTTCCCTAATACTTATGCTTAAATGGGGGAAATAATCAAAAGGCACGAAAATTTTAGAAGTTCTTGATATATAGTAACTTAGTAAAAGATAGATTTCACTAATTTCTATAACCTCAACAATGAATCAGAGTGTCTCTTTACTACAGCTTCACCTTCATTTAAAACAATTGTGCAGATGAACAATGCTTTTCATTAACTTTGAGTTAGGATATTGGAAGATGCAAAACATCTTTGCTCCTAAGGGAAAAACAAGGGGGAAAAAAGTAAAATAAATATCATGCTTTGTATTAGATTGTCAAAGAACTGAGGTCTCAAGGAAATGTTGGTGAACTGAATTCTTGAGAAGGAAGAGCACATCATAGCTGAGCAGAGAGCTGTGAGCACCCATGCATGGGATCAGTCACCTGGTCTGAATAGGTAAAGAAACAAACCCACAATAGGTGCCATTGCAAGAAAAAAATAAAACATACTGAACTTTGAGAATAAGGGTAAGATGGAAGAACAGATTGACATCTAGAAGACCCCAAATGAAAAAAAAATAAATCACTCGGGAGGAGTCAAGATGGCGGAGAAGTAGCAGGCTGAGACGACATCAGCCAGCAGGAGATCAGCTAGATAGCCTATAAAACCATTCCGAACACCTGCAAATCCAACAGGAGATTGAAGAGAAGAAAAACAACAATTCTAGAAACAGAAAATCGACCACTTTCTAAAAGGTAGGACCAGGGGAGAAGTGAATACAATGCGACGGGAAGATAGATCCCAGGGGGAGGGGTCGGCTCCCGGGAAGCGGCGGAGCACAAAATCAGGACTTTTAAAAGTCTGCTCCACAGAGGGACATTGCTCCAGAGGCTAAACTGGGGTGAAGACCTCACAGGGACAGCGTGGACTCAGGTCCCGTGGGGTCACAGAAGGATTGGGGGTGTCTGATTGTTGCAGAGCTCACAGGTATTACAGCAGGGAAGCCGGCTGCGGAGACAGAGCTGAGGTTTCCTAGAGCTGTGGTCTGTGACACGGGCCGGTGCTCTGTGACACGGCCGGTGCTCTGCGCGAGGGGTCCCCACAAGATCCGGGGAGACTCCGACCTGGGACAGCTCAGGGATCTACGGGGTTCGGAGACTCCAGGTGGGACTCTGCCAGAGACAGAGATGCTTGGTCACAGGCTGGGTGAGCTCGGAGCGCTCCCAGAAGCCAGTGAGATGGGACTGATTATGCACGATTTTCTCCAAGCGCGGCCGGAGGCTGGGGAGACAGGAGTGATTAAACGCTTTTCTCTGAAGGCGCACTGAAGACTGGGGCCCCTAGCTCTCAGCTCCTCTGAACCAGAGATTGGGAGGCTGCCATTTTCATTCCCGTCCTCCGGAACTCTACAGAAAGCGTTCAGGGAACAAAAGCTCCCCAAAGCGAACCTGAGAGGATTACTTAGCCCGGCCCCTAGTGGGGGGGTGCAATTCCGCCTGGGGCAGAGACACT
>ML109876.1:0-12141 GCA_003697995.1 Taxidea taxus jeffersonii | reverse complement strand
AAATGTCTATGCTACCTAAAGCTATCTACACATTTAATGCAATCAAAATGCAAAATGCAAAAATTTTAATGCTATCAAAATCCCATCCAATTTTTGTCTACCAATTTAAAGGAAGATGGAAATAATAGGTAAAAAGATGGTGATTTTCAAGAGGGAAACAAAAACTTGTAAAAAATGAAATTACTACTCAACCATAGGAAAGAATGAAACCTTGCCATTTGCAACAACATGGTCTCACCTAAAAGGTATTGTGATAAGTTAAATATGTTAGAGAAAGACAAATACGTGATTTCATTCTTGTAGAATTTTTGAAACAAGATGAGTGAACAAAGAATAAAAGAGATTTTAAAAAATCAGGGGTGCCTGTATGGCTCAGTTATTAAGCATCTTCCTTTGGCTCAGGTCATGATTCCAAGGTCCTGGGATCAAGCCCACATTAGGCTCCCTGCTCAGCAGGAAGCCTGCTTCTCCCTCTCTCACTCCCCTGCCTGTGTTCCCTCTCTTGCTGTGTCTCTCTCTGTCAAATAAATAAATAAACTCTTTAAAAAAAATCAGACTCTTAAATACAGAGAATAAACTGATGGTTTCCAGAGGGGAGGTGAGTGAGGGATGGGTGAAACAGATAAATGAGATTAAGAGTACACTTATCTTGATGACACTGAGAAATGTATAGAATTATTGAATCATTATGTTGTACACCTTGAACTAATATAAAACTATATGTTAATTGTACTCTGATAAAAAAAAAGAACAGGAATATTGGAAGTTCAAGAACTGAAAATACAATATCTAAAACAAGTGTGCTAAGAGAATAAAATAAATAAAACCAATGTGCTAGGTGTCTGCAATGATTACAAAACATTACTGAGACAAATCAGCAAGATATAAATAAATGAAGATATAAAGTATGTTTATGGATCAGATAACTTATTTTTAAGATATCATTTTTTTTCAAATTGCTGAATGAGAATGAATAAAAATTGCTTAATAAATAGATGAACAACTCAATTTTTAAAAATATTTATTTGACAGAGCATAATTAGGCAAAACAGCCGGCACAACAGTGGCCAGAGGGAGAAGGAGAAGCAGGCTCCCTGCTGAGCAGAGAGCAAAAGTGGGGCTCAATCCCAGGACCCTGAGTGAAACACAGATGCTTAACCAACTGAACCACCTAGGTGCCTCTTAACAACTTGATTTTTAAAATGAAATCAGATTCTGTTCTAGAACGGATGTAATAAATGAATTCTTCTTATTCCTCCCACTAAGTTCCACTGAAAAACCTGGACATTACATATAAGAAGATGTTACAGGACTCTAAAAGATGGCAAGAAGGAGGCACACTGACCAGGGACTTCAGACCTTGAGTAACAACATAGCTGTGAATTCCCAGGGTTTTCTTTTTGCTTCATATATCCCAGAATGTGTACTTAAATACTGGAAATGCCAATAGATTCAGCCAGAAAAGACTTAAGAAAAGTGTACTCTTTTAAATCAAAGGATCAAGAGAAATTCAGTGTAGCAAGAGAGAAAACTTTCAGACAATAACTGTCCTATTTTAAGCAAACACTACAGAAAAAACTGTGACCTCAACTAATCACAATCAGCAAAGACCACGTGAGAAGAACTGGACTCCTACTCTTGTCTGGCTGTAATGAGGCCCTAGAGTTGAGTCACAGAAGTCTGAATGCAGGGTGGGGTGGGGGGGGTTGGTGGGCAGGACTTTCATGCCTACTGGGCAGTAACAAGTATTGTCCTCACTTTTCCATATCAGTGAAGGCAATGTGGAGAGAAGTTGTAAGTTATAATCACTCTCAGGATATAAACAGAGACCATATGAGGAACCTGAATTCTTCTCCAAGCCTGACAATAATGAGACAGCAAGGAAAATAATTGAAAGCAGTAAGAGAAACAATGCCATAACTATAGAGAAAAAATGATTTGAATAACAGGATCTCTCATAAGAAATTATTGAGACCAAAAGAAAGTGACATAAAAGACTTTCTTTTGTTATTTAGGATTTATTTATTTATTTGAGAGAGAGAGAACAAATAGGTGGTGGGAGGGGCAAAGAGGGAGAGAATCTTTTTGTTATTATTATGTTCAGTTAACCACTGTATAGTACATTGTTAGTTTTTGATGTAGAGAGAGAGAGAATCTAAGGCAGACTACCCATTGAACAGAGAGCCTTATGTAGGGCCCAATCCCATGACCCTGAGATCATGACCTGAGCCAAAGTCAGGAGTTGGATGCTTAACTGACTGAGCCACTTAGGCACCTGACACAAGATTTTTAAAGGGCTGAAAACAAAGAGCTATCAACCCAGAATTCTGTACCCAATGAGAATATCTTTCAGAAATGAAGAGTAAATCAAGCTAATCTCAGATGAAAGAAAATTAAGACAGTTTGCATCCAGCAAAACTGTCCTAATATAATTGCTAAAGGAAATTCTTGAATATTTATTTATTTATTTTTGTGAGAGAGAAAGAGAGAATGAGTGGGGAGGAGGGGTAGAAAGAGAAGCAGGCTCCCCAATGAGCAGGGAGCTTGATGTGGGACTTGATCCCAGGACCCTGGAATCTTGACCTGAGCAGATGCTCAACCAACTGAGCCCCCCAGACCCTCCAAGAAAATTCTTGAAACAAATAAAATAATAACAGAAATAATCTGGGAATATTAAGATCATATAAATGGGGAAGAGTAAAAAGACTTTAAAAGGAAGTATGACCTCTAAATTCCGTTTAAATGGGTGAAGTGTCAATACCAATAGGCTATAAGTTACATATGCAAACCATAACACCTATAGCAACCACTAAAAATGTGTATACAAAAAGATACCGATATTACAGGAAAAAGTCTACAGAAAGATAAAAATGAAATTCCAAAAATATTCAAGTAACCCGCAGGAAGCAGGAAGGTAGGAAAAAGAAAAGAGAAGGAAAAATGGAACAAACAGGAAAACAATATAATGTTAGATATGTTATTACATTAAATGTAAATGATTTAAATACAACAATTAAAAGACAAAGATTGTCATAGTGGGGGGAAATTATTATGTCAACAAGAAACTCATCTCAAATATAACAATATAGATTGGTTGAAAGTAAAATGATGTAAATATAATGTAAACAGTAAGCAAAAGAAAGCTGAAGCCTCCACAATAATACCAGGTAAAGTGGAATTCACAGTAAAAGAAATTACCAGGAAGGGAAAAGACATTACCTAGTAAGATTAATTTATGAAGAAATGGAGTTGTAAAATAATGTAAAACAAAAACAAAAAACTAAAAGGAGAAATTGATAAGTTTATAACTGTAGTTGCGAAAGAGACTTCATCAACATTAATAGAATACAGAGAAATCAAAGATTTAGAAGAATTCAACATTATCAGCAACCAATCAATTTTATAGACCACTACACCAAACAATATAAGATTCTCTTCAGGCACTTATAGAACATTTACTATTTGCAATTTACAATTGACCATCAGGCAAATTTAACAAATTTGGAAGAATTAAATCATACAGAATGTGTTCCCCTACCACAATCAATAGCAGGAGTAGAAATCAATAGCAGGAAAATCTCTAACACTTAGAAACAAAACTGGATACTTCCCATTCATCCATAGGTCAAGGGGAATCCTCAAGAGAAATTTAAAAAAATTAAAGTGTATAAATTAAAAACACATATCAAAATTTGTAGATGCAGTTAATGTGGTGTTGAAGGCAAGATTATAGTACTAAATGTTTACATTGGAAAAGGGGAAAAGTCTCAAGTCAATAATGTCAACATACTAAAAAAAGAACAAAATCGGGATGCCTGGGTGGCTCAGTTGGTTAAGCAGCTGCCTTCGGCTCAGGTCACAATCCCAGCGTCCTGGGATCGAGTCCCACATCAGGCTCCTTGCTCAGCAGGGAGCCTGCTTCTCCCTCTGCCTCTGCCTCCCACTCTGTCTGCCTGTGCTTGCTCTCTCTCTCTCTTTCTCTCTCTCTCTCTAACAAATAAATAAATAAAATCTTAAAAAAAAAAGAACAAAATCCAAAGCAAACAGAAGGAACTAATAAAAGATAATTGCAGTTTTCAATGAAATAGAATATAGTAAAACAATAGAGAAAATCAATTAAGGAAAAGTCTGGTCCTTTGAAAAGATCAATAAAATTGGAAAACTTTTATCAAGACCAAAAAAAAAAGCCACAAATTACCAATATCAGAAATGAAACAAGATAACAAGATTACAACAGGCAAGAGATAAGATTATAGACATCAAGGGATAATAAAGGAATAATAAGAATCGACTCAGCACACATAATTTAACAACCTACATCTTTCTGTGAATCTACAACTATTTCAAAATAAATAAATGGGAACAACCTTTGGACACTTTATAGCAATAGATATTCAGATGACCATGAAGTACATGAAAAGAGGCTCAAATCATTAGGCATGAGTAAAATGCAAATTGAAGTCACTGTTCATCCAAATAATCCCAAATATGTTTACATTATTTATTTATATTATTATTTAAATGACTTTGAGATTTAACTAAACTTGTAAATTTTTGTGGATTACTGATAATAGGAAGCTTTGAGGAATATTCTTCTCTGTCCAACCATTCCCTCAGCCTTTAATTTCCTAGCTCTCCTCAGCTCACATTTTTATGTATCCTTTTGGAATGATGGGTCATTATGGATGTCTTACCTAAATTTCTAGCTTAACAACTCTCTAGGAGCCTGCCTTCAGAATCTGATTTAAGCCCTTATGCATGGGAACTCTTGAGGAAGAAGTCTCTGCCTTAAGCTCCTGGCAGTTACTCTTAAAACGTGGCCACTCTCCACTACTGAAGCCTTCCTTCTGTCATTCCTTATGGCCAGCACATCCACAACAGCTAGCATGCACAAGCTGTTAACATATTAAACACAAGGGACATGCTAGTAATTAGTCTGCACCTTCTTATATCTTAAACCAAGAGAAGGAAACAGAAGCAAGGGAGGAAAAAAAAAAAAAAGCCTGGGAGGTAGTTTACGCTTACATCAGAGAACATATGAATATGATACTAAAATGTCTGATATACTCTTAGGAAGTGGGGGACAGTGGATTTGTTTTGGAGAATATTATGATTTGGCTTATATTTTAGGAATATAACTATATGGACAATTTCACCAAATCATGAATAGGCAAGTAATGTTATTAGTGATCATTAAAAAGCATAACCAAATATATTCTGAATTTGATTCAGATTGCTATTCCTAGAGAAATTTTCCATAAAGAAGTAACTCTTCCAATCCAGATGTCTGTGTCATAAGCACATCCATCTTGATATTTATATCACTGGAAATTATGAGTAAATGATAGACACTTTAAAAGCATCAAGTTTGAAGATTGATATGACTGATAAAAATTAGGATGGATTTGAAGGAGATACTGTCACAAGGAAGGACACATTGGTCTCATCTATAAAATGAATGAAGGGTGAGAGAATTCTCTCTTCCAGCATTTTCCAAAGCCATTAAGAGCTGAATTAATTGGCTCAGCTTGGATGGCATATTCTTGCTTTTAACAGTATAACTTGAATAGCAAGATTTAAAACATCCTTACTCTGTGATATCTCTTGAAAGCAAATGATGGTAAAAATGACATGAAGGTTAGTTTGTAAGTATTTGCTTTGCATTTGCTTTATTATGGAAGAAAGATTTCAATAGTTGATAAATATATTCACAAACATTTTTCAGGTTCAGAAAAATAAACTCATCTCTTTTCTATTTGAACTTGGCTTTGAATATTTCCAGCATTAATATATCACTAACATTACTACAAAATTTGGGGGCCTGTTGGGTGAGGGTTTTTCAATCTCAGGACTATTGTCATCTTGAATCTAATGCTTTTTTTGTTGTGGCACCTCCTTGTTCATTGTAAGATAGCTAGCAGCATCCTTGGTCTCTAACCTTTAGAAATCACTATCACCCCCCTCCCAGTTATGACAACCAAAATTATCTTCAAATATTGTTCCATGTCTCCCAAAGGCAAAATTTCTCCTAGTTGAGGACCTCTGTGCCTGACCAATCTACCTGAGAGTAAGAGAGCCCCAACTAGGACTGAAGTACAGAGAATTGGGTCAGAAGGAGATTTGACCTGAAGAACTCCTTTCATGAGAACAGGTATCTTTCTGCCTTCCACATTGCTTTTACCCCCAGAGTCTTTTAGTAGTGCTTGGTAGCCCATAAGTGCTCAATAATTATTTGTTGAGTGAATTAATGACCCCTCTCAGAGAAGATGTTGAAAGAGAGGACTGGGTAAAAAAAAAATGAAGTAGTTTTTATTCATAAATTGATATGAAAATTCTCAGTAGATAAGTACTTAGTAGAAAATTAGAGACAATCTCATTTTAAGGTCAAATTGATGAAGAGATTATCAGATGAAGTCTTCAGAGGGGAAACTGAAGTATTTTAACAACTGACCTTTAAAAGTTGGGAATCCTCTTTGCATACATCCACAGATGTCCATGAATAGAGTATGTTCCTAGTTATTCACACTTTGAAGGGTTCTGGGATTGTAATAAAAAAAGTTGGGGGATAATGTGGGTAATCTAATGAGCCTACTTTGTTAGAAATACTGCCATGGAAGATCCTCATTCTAGTCAATATGTCATGATAAATTAAGAAAGACAAGATGTCCAAAACATAAAGATAGTAATTTCAAAATCTGCCATGATATGAGGTACATCTGTGCATTCAGGTTTTTTCTAGAAGCAGAGATCTTCTGTAATTCTTTCCTTAAACAAAAACAAAAACAAAACCTTAATTGCCTTTTAAAATTAATTCCTTGTACCATGTAAATTATTTCCAACCATAGATTTCCCAATGGCACTTTTTTTTTTTTGAAAAATGCCTTTCTGTGACTTGAAATGATTGTTATTCAGAAATGATCTAATTCAAAATTCTGGATATTAACAATCATAATGTTATACTCTTCTAAGTCAGTCTACTGAGTCCAATTAACTATGAAATGTGGAGTCCAATATTTAGCATAAAATATATGCTAGACCAAAGTTCTTTAGTTCATCCAACCATATTGATTGCTGCCCAGTCTGTGCTAGGCACTATTCTAGGTGTTTGGAATTCATCAGTGAACAAAGCAGACAAAGAATCTAGCCTTGCTTATATTCTTTAAGGAAATCAAACAATAAAAAAATCAAAATAAATAATTTATATCAAGTTTTAATTAATAATAAATTTTGAGGAAAAAGGGAAAAATCAATGAATGAACTTGGACACAGAAAACGATAGAGAAAACTAATGATATCAAATTCTGGTTCTTTGAAAAGATCAATAAAATTGATGAAATTCTGTTAGAAACAGCAAGAAAAAAAGATATAAATTATCAATATCAGGAATAAAAGAGGCAATATCACCCAGATCCTCAGACATGTAAAAGCATAGAGAATATGACAAAAAACTTTACATTTATAAATTCAACAACGTAGAGGAAATGGACAAATTTCTTGAAAAATACAAGATTCACAATCTGTTCCAGGAAATAGAATAAGGAAACCCTTCCCAGCATACTTTATGAAGCCAGTATTACCCCACTACCAAAACTGGACAAAGATATTTTAAGAAGAGACTACAGATCAACATTCCTCTTGAACATTGACACAAAAAAACTTCAACAAAGTATTAGCAAATTGAATCTGAAATCCATTAAAAATGATATTACCACATCAGACCAAGTAGGATTTATTCCAAGAAGCAAATTGGTTCAGTGTTCAAAAATTGATTAATGTATTTTACAGGTTAACAGACTAAAAATAAATCTGATCAACTCAAAGTAAAAGCATTTAATAAAATTCAGTATCCATTCATGCTTTAAAAATATATATCAACAAACTAGGAATAGGGTGAAACTCCTCCAATACATGATAAATAATATTTATGAAAACCAGTAGGTAATATACTTAATCATAAAAAGTTGAATATTTTCCCTATGATACTAGGGAGAAAAAGCAAGGATGCCTCTTCTCTCTCCTGAGCTGGATATTCTATCTAGTACAATAAGGCAAGAAACAGAAATTAAAAAAGCATGCAGACTGGAAAGGCAGATGTAAACTGTCTTTATTGTAGACAGTATGATCACATACATGAAAAAGATCCCCCCCCAAAAAAAACTACTTAAAATGGTAAGTGATTTTGACAAAGTTGTAGAATTCAAGCTCAATACACAAAACCAATGGTATTTATATAGACTATCAAATAGCAAGAGGAAATAGAAATTTTTAAAATAATCACATTTATCAGAGTATCTGAACCATAGCATACTTAGGGATAAATCTGACAAAAGATGTACAAGATTTATATGCTGAGAGCCACAAAACATTGATGAGAAAAATATAAAAAACCTATTCAATGCAGATTTATTTATGGATCAGAAGACACAATATTGTTAATATGTCTATTTTCCTCAAATTGATCTACAGAACCAACAATGAATCCCAATCAAAATCTTAGAAGACTTTTGTTTTAGTTGACAAGCTTATTCTAAATTTTAGAAAGAAAATGCAAAATGTTAGAATAGCCAAAGCAACTTTGAAAAAGAAAAAGAGCTAGAGGACTTACCGTAAAGCTACAGTAATCAGTGCAGCATTGATATAAAAACATATAAATGGATCAATGGAACAAAGTAGGAAGTCCAGAAAAAGATGAACAAATGTATGGTTAATTGATTTTTGACAAATGTGCCAAAACAACCTAATGGTGAAAGGAAAATTTCTCCAACAAATTGTGCTGAATGACCAGGATATCCATATGCAAAAATAGAAATCCTTACCTCAAACAACACACAAAATGCAACTCAAATTGAAGGTCTAAATATAAGAATGAAAGCCATAAGATTTCAGAAGAAAATGTAGGATAAAAACATAGACCTTGTACTTGGCAATGATATTTTTTGAGTTTGTTTATGTATTTGAGAGAGAGAGAGAGAGAGAACTAGAGAGAGAGCATGAGCTGTGGGGAGGGGCAAAGGGAAAGGGAGAAGGAGGCTCCCTGCTCAAATGACTGGCTTCATTCCAGGACCCTGGGATCATGACCTGAGCTGAAGGCAGATGCTTAACCGACTGAGCCACACAGGCACCTGTGCAATGGTTTGTTAAATATGACATAAAAAACAAACTATAAAACAAAAGATCAACAAATTGGATTTTATCAAGCTTATTCTAAATTTTAGAAAGAAAATGCAAAATGTTAGAATAGCCAAAGACAAGGCTAAGAAAAGGAAAAGGCAATCATAGACTTTGAAAAGTATTTGCAAAACATATACCTGGCTAAGGACTTACACTTTAAATATACAAAGAACTCATAACTCCAAACAAGCAAACAACCCAGTACAAAATGGGCACAAGGTTTGAGTACATTGTCACCAGGAATTGATTTGGGGGTAGAATAGGAGGTAGAAGTCAAGAAATCTTGAAGACTTTGGGTTGGGGAAGATTTTGTATCAGAATAGAAAAAAGCACTAATATTAAAAGAAAAGTTTGACAAATTACATTCAGATTCAGAACTTTTTATGAAAAGACACTGTTAATGAACTTAAAGGTCAGAGCATGGAATAAGAGAAAATATTTTTGGTACATACACATGTTTAGTAGCAGAGAACATGTTTCCAGAACATGTGAGGAATTACTATACCTCAATAAGAAAAAGACAACCGTGGGTGCCTGGGTGGCTCAGTGGGTTAAAGCCTCTGCCTTCGGCTCAGGTCATGATCCCAGGATCCTGGGATTGAGCTCCACATCGGGCTCTCTGCTCAGTGGGGACCCTGCTTCCCCCCTCTTCTGTGTGCCACTCTGCCTAATAGTGATCTCTGTCTGTCAAATAAATAAAATAAAATCTTACAAAAAAAAAAGAAAAAGACAATCCAATAGAAAAATTTTCAGTAGAGTTGAACATGCACTTTCAAAACAGAATATCCAAATGGTCAACAAGCATATAAAAAGGTATTTAAGCTAATTAGTGATTATGGAAATAAAACTGAAAATCACAATAATTCACTAAACAGCAAAATGGCGAAAATTAAAGAGAACAATACCAAATATTGCCAACAAAAAAATTGGAACTCAAGCCAGTGAGCATGTCAATGTTTGACAGTATCCATTAAAGCCCCTGTCACCCAATGATTCCATTCTAGGAAGATGTGCATGTGTTCCTTAAAATATGTTCATATGTTTGTTAAACAACATAATGGTCATAGCACTATTCCTAGTAACACTAATCTGAAAGCAACTTAATCGTAACAGTAAATACATGATAATGTAATCATATAACAGTATTTTATGACAATAGGAATGAAAGATTAGTGTATGGATGGATAATTTCCTGCTGTAATGTTGAGCAAAAGAAGATAGACACAGAGTAGTAAGAACTGTATAATTCCATCTATAAGAATTTTAAAAGAAGAAAAAATATGGGGCACCTGGGTGGCTCAGTGGGTTAGAGCCTCTGCCTTCGGCTCAGGTCATGATCTCAGGGACCTGGAATTGAGCCCCGCATTGGGCTCTCTGCTCAGTAGTGAGCCTGCTTCCTCCTCTCTCCCTCTCTGCCTGCCTCTCAGCCTACTTGTGATCTCTGTCTGTCAAATAAATAAATACAAGATGGCGGAGAAGTATCAGGCTGAGATGATATCAGGCAGCAGGAGATCAGCTAGATAGCCTATCAAACCATTCTGAACACCTACGAATCCAACAGGAGATCGAAGAGAAGAAAAACAATTCTAGAAACAGAAAATCGACCACTTTCTAAAAGGTAGGACCAGGGGAGAAGTGAATCCAACGCGGGGAAGATAGACCCCAGGGGGAGGGGCCGGCTCCCGGTAAGCGGTGGAGCAAATATAAGGACTTTTAAAAGTCTGCTCCATGGAGGGACATCGCTCCAGAGGCTAAACTGGGGTGAAGACCTCACAGTGACAGCGTGGACTCAGGTCCCCCAGAGTCACAGAAGGATCGGGGGTGTCTGAGTGTCACAGAGCGCACAGGTATTAGAGCAGGGAAGCTGGCTGCGGAGACAGAGCTGAGGTTTCCTAGAGCCGTGGTCTGTGACACAGGATGGTGCTCTGTGACACGGGCCGGTGCTCTGTGCGAGGGGTCCCCACAAGATCCGGGGAGACTCCGACCTGGGAGAGCTCAGGGATCTACGGGGTCCGGAGACTCCAGGTGGGACTCTGCCAGAGACAGAGATGCTTGGTCACAGGCTGGGTGAGCTCGGAGCGCTCCCAGAAGCCAGTGAGACGGGACTGATTACACACGATTTTCTCCAAGCGCGGCCAGAGGCTGGGGAGACAGGAGTGATTAAACGCTTTTCTCTGAAGGCGCACTGAAGACTGGGGCCCCTAGCTCTCGGCTCCTCCGAACCAGAGATTGGGAGGCCGCCAATTTCATTCCCGTCCTCTGGAACTCTACAGAAAGTGTTCAGGGAACAAAAGCTCCCAAAAGCGAACCTGAGAGGATTACTTAGCCCGGTCCCTGGTAAGGGCGGTGCAATTCCGCCTGGGGCAGAGACACTTGAGAATGACTACAACAGGCCCCTCCCCCAGAAGATCAACAAGAAATCCAGCCAAGACCAAGTTCACTTAAGAAGGAGAACAGCAGATTCTTATCTGGACAAAATGAGAAGGTGGAAAAACTCACCACAAAAAAAAGAACAGGAGGCAGGACCGAAGGCTAGGGACCTAATCAATACAGACATTGGTAATATGTCAGTTCTGGAATTCAGGATGATGATTCTCAAGGTTCTAGCCAGGCTTGAAAAAGGCATGGAAGATATTAGAGAAACCCTGTCAGGAGAAATAAAAGCCCTTTCTGGAGAAATAAAAGAACTAAAGTCTAATCAAGTTGAAATAAAAACTATTGATGAGGTGCAATCAAAAATGGAGGCTCTTACTGCTAGGATAAATGAGGCAGAAGAAAGAATTAGTGATATCGAAGAGCAAATGACAGAGAATAAAGAAGCTGAGCAAAAGAGAGAAACAACTACTGGACCACGAGGGGAGAATTCGAGAGATAAGTGATGCCATAAGACAAAACAACATTAGAATAATTGGGATTCCAGAAGAAGAAGAAAGAGAAATAGGAGCAGAAGGTATACTGGAGAGGATTATT